>VCRD01001884.1:50420-66776 GCA_006783055.1 Trinorchestia longiramus
CCACACGTCGATCAGGAGCCACGGCCTCATAGGCGAAGAGACTTCAGGCTACGTAAGCCATTCAAACGTTTAAGCACTCGATGAATGAAGCACTCCACTCATTAAGCATTTTCGCCCAAGTGTCCAGTGCCAAGATGGCGCCTAGATGATGATATCTGTATTTGAGTCAACACTATACAGTGTACAAAAATATAAAGTTTGTGAATCTTGCTTGTGTTTGCTTCCTCCTGTTGGGCATATATATTTTGTTAAGCGTGCCAAGGATTCTTGTGATAGTATAATTATAAATTCTGTTTCTTTTGCATATATTCCAACAGATCATAAATCATCATTGTTCATTGCAGTTATGCATCCGTTTAAATCCAAATTAAATATTATCTTCGATTTAATCTTTTCGACGATCCAAAATTTGTTAGAGCAGGATTTACCTATGACTCCTGGAATACGCTTCGTTTCATGTGATATGCTTTTTATTATGATAAGGTTTCTTCAAAATGACGTACAACTTCTGTTTATCATAACCAGTAGCAGAAACCAAATAATTCAACAGCTATCGTAATTAAGCACTAAGTTTACCAGTTAGTTCGTCGAATCCATATTCTATTCTATTCACCATCGCACAAATACGTATAATACTAGGCAATTTATGCAGCATGTCTCATGAATGATTAAGTGAAGTTTTCCATAGCACAAGTGTACTCTAAGTGTTAATGTGTACGCCTGAGAGTCAGATGACGTGAAGAACAACTTAATGGAAGCCAGCGGCACACTGAGATCAGGTTGCTGGTGTAGGTATATTCATACTAGTTGTATTCTGAGAAAAAATAGACGAACGTCCAGCAAGCGATCAGAAAAAATTCGGCAGGATTACACTACGAAGTTTTAACCACAATGACAGATGATAAAGTAGAAAGTAAATACACGTTGTGTAAAAATCCCAGAAGACGACAAAAAACATTAAGCATGGGAATAGAAGAAGCCGTGTGTCGTATCGTTTTCAGCGTGTGAAATAATTTAAATTTAAGCTCATAAAACCCCATTTTCCGGCATGTATCTTGATTCTCTAGCAAGTAAAGAAAGCTTATTTTGACTAATAACAGGAATTCCAAGCCAATGAATAAATGAATTGTAAGTATTAAATCTGCAATGCTGTATATTGTTTTGTCAATCAGTGTTTTTAGTGTAACCTTGAGAATAATTTTCAGCACCTCCTTCAAAAGTTACTCGAACAGTTTGAATGTACGAATTGCGCAGTTTTATAAATCAAGTTATTAATTTCATTTGTTAGTGACTATTTCATTTTTTTGTGGCTTGTTATTGATGATATATTTAGACGGCATTTGGTGTCAATATTATACTTGTTTATTGTACAATATTGCACTTCTTACGGAAAATAATTAGAGATCAGATTCATTTTTCGGATCATTTCGAACAAAAAAGTTAACTTCTACCGTAATAAATGTAGCATCTATGCACGATATGCACTTATTTGTTAGCTCACCCATTGAGGAAATTTGCAACCGGGGTCTCATCGTGGCCTTAGGTTTTCAGTTCATTATCACCTATTAATAACTAACGTCAGAATTTCCTAAATTTTTTACTGAGTCAAATACTCGATCCATGTACAGGTAACTGCTTTGTTTAAGCTGTCTTAAAGTTATGAAAAAAGTTCCATTTTTCTTTCTGTAGGAAGAGTTTCTTGACTAACTGCAGAATTCCTTGGTTTCGATTCTTGATTCCAAATGTATGTGACGATTTGGATACGAATATTACGTGTATCCGTCGTACTATTACGAGATAAATTACACACGTGTAGATTCAAATTCCCCTAGATAGTACGTAATTACTCTTTGCTAGCGAGGGAAGGGAAGTAAGAGTCCTCTCTTTAGATTTATATCTCTTTGAAATGTAAATCTATCTTAATGTAGAGTAGGATCAAAATTCGCAAAATTCTGTGTTCATGATACGCTTTTTATGCAGTACTTTGCAAACACAATATTCTTCATACCGCATGCATCAAAAATTTCTGAAACTTTCTAACACAAAACTATACTCTTAAGATGAGGATGTGATGTAATGAACTGTAGCGTACACCAGGAAACCTATAAATGCACCCATGAATGCTATGAGCTGAGAAGTGCAAGAGCACATAAAAGAATTGAATTCTACAGCTTGAATCTTTTCCCACAACACTTCCTTGCGACTTTTCTTGTCCCAGTAACTCCACGTAAGCAACTACTAAATTTCTTTACGTAAAAACCATGCGCAGAAAACTAGCAATCTTTTGGGGTCAACGATTGGTAACTCAATCCTTCCCTTGTTCAAAAAAGGTATGCATTTCCTGCACTTGATGAGAGCGAGCATGTGTAATTTATCCCTTAACAAAAAAAGTGCTGTCAATAGATGTTGGAATATCATGATATTAGTTACGTATCACAAGTTGTTTCAAATCTTGTCAGATTTACATACACTGTGTGTAAAATATATTTTCCGTCTGCTAGACGATAAATAGTGAAGTACTTCCTGCACTAAACTTTGATTTTATTTTTCCTCACGTTTTCCCACAATATGTAAAGTAAAAGGAAAAAAATTTGCTCTGAATACGTGTTTGTTACGTTGTATAACAAAAACAACGAGCTTCTGATTCAACACATCATTCCGATGTGGTCAAAAATACACTTGCCTCAACCTTTGAGACAACTGGAGCAGAATTTTATATTTTGTGTGCAAGGACCATTAGAAAATTTTGAATCTGAGATAAAGGATTTTCCCCTCTGAGATTAAAATGAAATATCTCTATAGCCATTGCGTTATCCCCTGATGATAAATATTAGACGAGTACATATATCAGAATTTTTTTCAGATTGTGATTTAACATAAATTTTCTCCGTACTCGAAGATAGATGTAAGACACTCGCTTCACTTGATACAAAGGGTTTGTTGTATGTTTTGTTTAATTGTTTTTTCATAGCTGCTAGTGCAAATATTCATCATACATGAAATTATGGGGTTATTGGTTTTCCTGCATCACAGACGAAGAAAAAATACAAGGTTAGTGCAAAAATAGTGTCTGATTTCCAAGTGGATGTTAAAAATTAAAAACTTTTGAATGTGAATATTAAAATATGAAAAATTCCAGGTTATCAAAATTCGCCTGAAAAATGGTTAACATTCACCATAAGACTTCACCATCAAGTCAAAACATGATAAAGTTTGCTGTCCTGCAGGGAAAAGTTATTGTAGAAGTCCACTCATAAGAATAATGAAATAACTTCAGTAATTAACTATTTATGACATGGCGTGCAGACGCATTTCCTCCTCCTACGTAAAACTATTAAAAACTATTCTATGATTCTTTTGCTATCGGAATATTTTATGGGAATACATAGTATTAGATTCTATTTTGGCTCTGAGTATTTTTCGTCACGATCGATAGACAATAAAACGTTACTTGTGATCTTCCCATTGCCTAGTAGCTTAAATGTGTCTTTATTTTCGCCTTCATTGTAATAAAACAATTACCAGATTGCTGCAATACACCCCGCCATATAATGATTGTGTAATTACTCTTGTCCATGCAATAATAATGTAAAATAATAAACGTAAGCCATTATTGATCCGTTCGGCCTTTTTACCCTACCGATCACAGGCCGCTTATATAAGCTTGAATACTGAATACTCCTGTCACTACAGCACGAGTCAATCTCCTCAAACCAGTCTCTTGATCAAGGGCTATCAGCAAAATTCGTATACTTCGCTTTCTTTTTTCGACTCAATGGCTGTAATACTGTTGTTCTTCCCACTGTTGTTCCTGCTTTCCTGCTCGGTCTCGACGGCGTTTGGAGGATCCATTAGAAACGGTCTAGAAGTTAACGCAACGATCGATGATGCTGAAAGATCGCTGTACACCAGCCACCGAGACTTTTACCCTACATCTCATGTGCAAAATGGCAATATTTTTGAAAAACTTGGCAATATTTTTGACGAAGACGAGCGTGGCAGAGCCGAACAAAGGTCCTTCTTACGCAGGACAATCCGTGGCAACGTCCAGCCGCTCCGGTGGATCACCGACCGAAGAGGGAGAGTAAGTGACGATTGCTGTTAAACTGGGAAGGACACTGGTATTATTGATTTCCCGTCCGTGTAGTTTGCTAGGCTTTGTATTTAACTTAATCTCTATTAAGTTGATAGGTGTATAATCGAGCAAGTTCATCCAGATCATAAACTAATAAGGGAGTTTGTACGTCAGTAAACTGAAGTAAATAAATCAAATTTATTCCCATATACACGTACTGTACAGTACTGTATCAGTAAGTGTAAATGCACCAGATCCTGGATCAAGAATTTCATGCTTTCGTGAGTCTAAGCTGCCAGTTTGACAGCGTCATCGAGTTAGAAAACAATCATAAGTTAGATGAATATTTTGTTTTTCTTTTCAGGCCTGTGTGTGTTTTTATGTCCCTTTTCAGTTTCCATTTAATTTAACTTGTGTTCATTCTGTACGTATATGAGAGATTGATATTTGAAATTTGTATGGCATTCACGTCTCCAATTTATTAGTCAATCTGTTAAAAATTTGCTGTGGAAGTGCGTCAAAATAATTCAGTGTGTGAAACTCTGAATCATTGGAATTTTAAATACAACTTTGATTTACTGAACATATCACAAAATGTAAAATTCCTAAATAGTTTTATTTTAATTTCATATATTTATTAAGAGGAGTGACAAATACAAATATCATAATATAAATCAGAAGTTGTTCAAACTTACAATTCAAGGCGTTGATGACATGGGTCTAATCGGTTTTCATGCCTATACATTAGAACAAAAGTGTCAAGACTCATTTGCTCGCTCACCGAAACGAAACAATGCGATTTGTGTTGCATTTCATTTCGAATAAGAGGAACTAGACTTAAGAATTAACATCACTTAATCGTTGCAGATATTCGGAGAACTACCCGACGTTTCCAGACCGCTCTCTCAACTCAGGAACCAAACCACGATGATGATGTTGCCTCGATCAGACCGCATCACGAACGGTGAGAGGGTGATACTTCATGTAATTCTTCATGACACTAATCCATCACAAATAACGTATTGATCTTTGTTATCCAGGTATGGAACGCGGTAACATGATGAGGATCTAGGCCAAAATTCTGGTAGCTGTAAGCTGGAGTGAGCAAGATATGTTCCAAGGAAGCCGAGGAAATATTATGTATTGCAATGTACGAAAAATTGAATTGAAGGACTAGTCAGTTTCTTTTTCATTTGAAAGTATTTTGAAATTTAAAATTTTGAAACTGAGTTTGTAATAAGAAATTTTTTCAAACGTACTTCATACTCTAAACCAGTGTATGAAATGCTTTTTGAAAAACGAAGTTGTTAGAATCAAATTTTCTAACAACTACATATATTTATGAATGAATTCATATGCTTCATACTTCATGTCTAACGTTGCAATAACAATAATGTTCTTATAACACTGAAAAGTTCTCTCTGTTTAGATTAAAATAATTTATTGCAAAACTCAAGCAAGAATGATCAGTTTTGGATCACTATTTAAAAAACGTTTTTCACATAGTAAACTCTGGGGAGAAAAATTACAGTCCTAAAGTGCCATTTAACTTTTCGAGAACATTTCATTGTAGCTAAACCTTAGTTTTTCGTAACAAAAGATTGTTAATAATTTACCCGTAAATCAATGCTATGAAAATTTGAATCTTTACCACTAACTTGAAATAATCTATAGGTCCTTGGTCACTAAGTATAAAATTATTATCACTATTATAAAAAATTGCAAATAATAGTTTCATGAACATTATTTGGTTTCAATCTGTAAATAAGTAGTCATTCTTTGAACAATGATTGGCCTCTAGTATGAATTTAGTAACCACAGAATGATATGATAATTATTATTAGCAACTTCTAAACGATACTAGACATGGGACTTGGGACTTGGGTATCGGCATGGGTCTTTGGTATCGACCCAAGAATGGGCCTCATTCTATTCTATTCGCCTCAACCTATTTAAGTAGCTATTTTGAAAATTTGTGGTCATGCAACTTTAAGTTCATTATCAATGTCTAGGAAATATTCAGAATTTCTTATGAAAATTTTGTTGTCTACACAATCCACTATTGAACTTTAATCTAAAAATGAATATTAATTTTTTTATATAATAATGTTCACCTTGGAAAGATTACTATATAGCAGTCTAAAATCTATTTTATTCAAAAAATTCAGTTACACTGAACAAATAAAATTTAACATGATAAGATTACATGGAGTTAAAATTTTGGCTACGCCTTAGGCCTGCCCTGCAACGGCGTTACGACGCTGTCACCCGACGGAGAGAATCTTGCGTTTGTCTTGCCCGTCAAACTCGACTCTACATTGTGCCAAGCCGTCATTTTTGTAAGTATTTTTGCACCAAAGTATTACGTAGTCTCAAATGCCCCTACGTCGTGTCGCATTCCTATTGAACTGTAGAAGTGAATTATTATGATTTGAGGGCAGTGTAGGGTGTTTATGTAGGGTGTAGGGCAGTGTAGGGCTAGTCACGAGCTTGGTCGACTGGTGAGCGAATCTGCTAGCGAGCGGAAAGACCCGGGTTCGAATCCCGCTGCCGACATGGTTGACGCGGCTAGAAATACGGCATGGGACTTGGGTAAAAACAACTGAATAATTATCGGAGTAATTATCCGACCCAAGAATGGGCCAGAAGGTTCGTTCCTATAGCCTCATTCTATTCTATTCTATTCTATTCTATTCTATTCTTTATAGTCTCTTGTATCGCAGATGGTAGTTTTCTGTGTCCCTCAAAAAAGTTTCAAGCATCCCATCGTATAATAAACGTGGGTGAGATTTTCCAGGATTTGAAGACGTCATTTTTTAGTCTTCGTGCATATATTCTATGTATGTTTTTAATTGAATTAATATTTTTCGTTACCACTGTCACTTCTAACTATTCCTAATTTGTATTACTGTATATAAAATCTTTGTCACTTACACGTATTGATTCCAGATCCAGTAACCTTGATAAGCACCATTGAAATGTGATGCCGTTCAAAAAGCGAGTGTGGGATATAGTCAGGATATCAATAAATTTAATCTAAAATAAGTGATTGAAATCCTCCGCAGCCGACAGAGGGAAGCTCCTTGACGCTTGAGTGTCCGTTCTTTTCATTTGCTGGCTGCCAGAAAGAATATTTCTACGTCACGGACGGTGCTGATCGCAAGCATCTGTGAGTTATTAAGTTTTGGATTACGTGAGACATGCTCTAAACAACCGTAAAGTTAGTGCTTATTTTCGGCTCTACTGCAATGGTTACTTTATTTATGGCCGTACTGAAGCTACTACTTTATTTTCGGCCCTAACAATGAGGTTGACGGCAGAGAAGTTTACGATGTGTATTTAAAAATTCGTTTTTCTGACGAATTACTGGTTGAAATATCACACCATGGACAAATAGAGTGACATGTATTACAGTTTTAGAGAATTTATTTTCTTTTTCTGTTATTTTAACCAGACAGTCGTTGATGAGATACAAACGAACCCCGTTTAACTTATGAAAAAATGCACGCTATTTTAGCAGCGCCTTCAACATGTACGCATTAGCTAGCCAAGACTTACACTAGATACCGTTTAAAATTCATAGCTTCGCATTCCTATCTTTTTCGTCTTCTTTCAAGTCATAAATTTTAACAGGTACTGCGGCAATCAAATATTAGACCAGCAAAAAAACATGAAACAACTTTTTTTGCTCTATGAAAAGAAAATGCAAGGGGACTCCTCCGTCAATGCTTTCTGCACCGTCTCTGCTACATGTGAGTTGTTTTCCGTTAAAAGAAGTTCACATAACCTTGAGCTTAATTTTACTTTTAATTATGAAGCAGTTGCAGAGGATATTGTACTATACTTACTGTACGAGTATCTGGTTTACCTTTTAGATCCTTACGAAACCATGATAATGAATTTGAGCATTTAAATATTAAATCCTCGTTTTCAGTTATGAAATTTTATTAGGTCCCGAGAGAACAACTTTAATTTTAAAATCTGACGTATTTTGATCCGTTTGAAACGTACCACCTGAAGTTGAAGCACATTCTCTCGTTTCATGTATCGGATACAAAATTCACTGCTTCTAGCGGCATATTTTGTGTCCACATTCTTATCATAATGTACTGTAAAACTCACTTAAAACAAACATTCTACCTTATTATTTAATTTTTCCAGTTTCTTCAAACATTTCCAGTCTTTTTCATGCATTTTGGTTTTAACTTTTCAAACATTTCAAGAATGTTTTAAGTACTTTCAACTTTATTCTTCAAAGATTTCCATGGTATTCCAAATGTTTCGGTTTTAATTCTTCAGACACGGAGAGCATGTTCTAAATATTTCCGTTTAAATTCTTCGCAAAAAAACAAACAAACAATATTTATTTCCAATCAAGTACACAGTACATAGACATTTAGTACATTGGTTTTTCAAATTCTTAAGGTTAACATTCTTAGAGTAAGGATGATGGTGAGCTCCATGCGACGATCCTGGGATGTGTCCATGGGCGATGAGTTGAGGTCTTACCGATGAGTGCGAGCTCACGGCGTGAAACGAGAAATAGCGCAGCCACACAATACTTCATTGCACTATAAGGATGTCATTAACTTGAAGACTTCTGCTCCTCAGATGATGTACCGCCTACACAAGATGAACCTGCCCCTGTTGATTCATATCAAATTTGTCCTTCGTGTGAGTAACGCTTGTTTCAGCTGGCTTCCATTTCATAATAAAAGTAGGCCTGAATCATTGTAGTGACTTTTTTTCAAGTGCATTGTGCTTTGAAGTTCAAAAGCTCCCATTAATGTGAGTGACGTAAAATAAATAAAGTTGTCAGTAATTGATTCGAAAATCAAACAAAGAGCGGAAAGAGGTTTGTTGAAATTCATTTACCTGAGAATTGGCATCAGTTGGAGTGAAATAAATTATAATAAAGACTTTTGACTCCTAGAAACCACTATGCCTTTTCTGAAATCGTTTAAGCTACTCTTGAATACGTCGTAAGAAAATTTAAACGTCGACTTTTTGTCTTTGAATGAGCTCTCTGGGGGATAGAATAAATAAATATTTGTGTATACTCATCTTATTAATTTGCTAAAATTTTAGTTGTATGAATTCACTATACGAGTTTTATTTACGGAAACACTACGCTAAATACTATTCAAGAGTAGTGTATATTATTCTACACTACTGAAGCACTACATTAAATACCTTTAAACAACCTGCATGATGCAACCTACGAACATTTAATTTTACAGTTATAAACATACTGTAAAGTTCAACCAGTGAATCTCGCACATCAAATGACCAAATTTACGGAACAAAACTGATCAGAATTCGTAAAAAAAACTGAAAACTTACTTCATTTGGGGTCAGCTTGCGGTAAGGCGGTGAGCAACTCAGGCATTGTGCGCATCATTGGAGGGTCGCTGGCGGACGAAGGAGAATACCCGTGGATGGTCAAACTGGACATCAAGATGAAGAATGGTAACGGCTTCCAGTGCGGTGGTTCCATCATCAACTCCCGAAACATCCTGACTGCTGCTCATTGTCTTGAAGATGAACAGAAGTAAGCTTTAGTTGTCAATTCGATCGAAGTCATGTTCGAGTTATTTTGGTTTTATTTTGTACTCTCTCTCTCTCTCTCTGAAAAACTAAAAACGTGATATTCTTCGAGAAACTTTATTTTTTGATGTGCATGAATGTATGGCTGTGGAATTTTAAAATGTATTCTTTATTACTTATAAAATCGGGACAAATTATTGTAGCAGGGCACCAATAACAGATGACACCAGGCATCATCTCCCTGATGATATCTTTGCCGGGAGAGAACAATCGCTCCACCGCGGCGTGAGTCAGCATGGCCGTGTTGCACCTAAAACAAACGAAAATGAGGAGTTATTGGAATGGTTCAAGCACCTTAAATTAACTATCCCAGATTGTTTCTAACACCTGCATCCACATCTTTTTATCGGTTATCGGTTTTCCGGCGCGTAAATTACGGTTTGGTCGTTAATGAATTAGATCCTTAGACTTGCCTTTTTCATAGAAGTTGGCAAGATGCCTTGAGACACCTTTTCTGAAAATAGCGTAATTTGGGCCACATTTCCAGCATTCAGTCCATTGGAGTGACTGTGGGCCGCATCGGTGCTTCCTCATCAGTGAACGAGCAGAGGATTGTGGCTGTCGATTGGTTTGTGCATCAGCAGTACTCACAGCAGTCGAAGGTGAAGTATGTTTATGTATATATGTGGGTGTGTGTTTTTATATATATATAAACATGTATATATATATATATATGTATACATAAAAACACAAATATATGTGTGTGCGTGTGAGTATGTGTTTGCAAGAGTAAGTTTCACTTTCTATTCACCAATTTCGAAATTTCAGCAGAAGCATACACACATACCTAATTAATGTGTAGATACAATTCATGAATATTAGTCTCCCTGCAGTCAGAGGGGACACATGGCATGTGTAAGACTAAATGTATCATTTTTTCATTCACCAGTTTCAAAAATTTCTAAAGAAAAATTCAAACATACTCGATTAATGTTTGAGACGTATGTTGAGTATAAAGATTGTAGTATTATTTTTAGTCACAATTTGTCAAATTTCCCTGGAAAAACACATATAATGAATGAATAAATATTTACTCAATGATCAAATAACTGTACAATGAGAAAACTAAAACAATAGAATACCCAGTTTCTTGAAAAATAGAAATAACAGTTTTTAAAGCCGTGACTGTTCTTAAAAACGTTTTGGAAACTATTTCTATGTAATCACCAAATTTCTGTTACACTGACGCAGAAGATGGACGCTGACATCGCCATTGTGTACTTGCCTCACGATCTTCGTCTAGGGGCGGTGCCCTTTGACGCTGCGCCTGTGTGTCTCGCTCCTCCTGCTCAATACGAGCACCAGGTCGCTGTGGTCACAGGGTGGGGAGTTACGTCTCCTTCTGAAGGAGGTCTGTTCGTTAAGACAAAGGTGCTCTGCATCAGAAGACTTTAAAAAGTATATAGATGTTAGAAGCGAATTTTGGATCAGTTTGGAAAATGTATTTAGGTGTGTAAAACAAATTTGGAAATATATATGGACAATGTATATCAATGTTTAAAACGAAGCCTGAAATAAATTTCTAAAATTTGTTTAGATTTGTGAAACAAATTGTGAGACAAATGCGCCTAATATTTCTGCTGATGAAAAAGCTAGGTCCTTATATATTTTATGTCACTAGCGTCTACAATTATTAAACGTTCATAAAAATTCGTAACTGACATGTGTTTGCAAAATAAGTTCAAACAACAAAAGTTATTCAGTATTGGGAAATTAGTAATGAATAGACTGTTGAGATATTACTTCCTAGACTACGGAGTAATAAAACCTATTATAGGGCTACAAAAACAAACTAATTTTGGTATTTTTCGGCTAAAATGTACCGAGGGTTCCAAAATGTACTGATAACAGGACAAAGACGAATAAGGATGATTTTTGAAACACTCATCTTCGTTCTAAAAATGGCTTTAAAATTCATTTTAATAATGATAAAACCTGTCTCTAATACGTTATTTTCTAAGGCGAAACAAATTCATAGAAGCTTTTCATTACTTCAAAAACCAAAAGAGGGTTCTAAACAAAATGTTGATCCAAAAAAGTTTTTTAAAATGTTTTCCCGAACCAGCAAAGGAGTCAAAATATGTTTCATTACTTCTGACCAAAAATTTCTACTCAGAGAACAGAACTCGTAGATTTCAAGTCTAAAAAATATTAGATATTCATGCTAAATTGGCTTTTAAAACGAACTTTAGCAGCTACAGAATTCCTGGATATAGTCATATTTCTTTCTGTAAACCGTGACGTTCTATTTTATTCAACTCTACTCGTTCACAATAGGTCACTTTTTTGAGACGAAAGATGGCTGCTCGAAATATTTATGTGTGAGTCTGCCAAGTAATTGTATGTAAATTAATTTATCTTGAATTCAGTTTAAGATAAAACTCTACTTGTATTTCCCGTGTTGCCTTGAGTCGCGTGAAAAAGATTATTATCTGGTGGCCATTGGGTTTCAATTATCTTCATATCTAGTATATATATATATATATATATATATATATATATATATATATTTTAATTTATCTATTTGGGCTTGTGCTCCATCTGATTTAAATTTTTTTTTTATGTTAGGATATATATTATTTATGTGAAACTTTAACATTTTCTCGCGTATTTTTACTAATATCAAAGATAACTTATAATGCAGCTTCTTCAAATTCTTCTTAGAATGTAAACCTGACCCATTTCATCATCTGAATTTGATACAACTATCAGTTAATGTTTCTTACAATTCGCTAATGCAAATGATTCATATTCGTATACTAATTCATTGTATTCACATTCATTTTCTTTAACAGTATTACAATACTTATATAAATGCTCACAGTCCTTTATTCTGACTTAATGTTTTCCAGGAGTCTCACCTCACTTACTGGAGGCAGGGGTAACAGTCACAAAACAGTCCGAGTGTCATGAAGCCTACAGTGTCTTCGGACACAGCATCTCTGAGAAACAGGTTAATTCCATTCAACTTTTAATAAACATTCAAACATCACTTCACGTAAAGCGATGCGTTGGGATTTGAGAAGTTTGTTTATTTTCTGGTAAACATGATTGTTTTCTGGTAAACATGATTATTTTCTGGTAAACATGATTATCGGTTGTAACCAAAGCGTGTAACTTTATGTACATAGAACTGGAAAAGAGATCATATTTAAACTTATGTAAAGACCTTATCTATGCAAATAGTCCCTCTGATGAATCGTAAATGAACTCATTTTATGTATTTTTTTAATTGTGTGGACAGTTTTATATTCATACTTTGAACTTAAATTCTACATGTATTTTTTCACTTTAAACATTGACAGTTGATAATCAGGGAGACAAAAACAATGTTTCCTATAGCTTTTGATTGGACTCTCAGTTACAATTATGTTTCTATGGATTTAAAATTTTTCAAGTTTTAGGGTTAAACATTCATCTCAACATTCCAAACAACTCACCATTCGTTCAGAAAAAAAGTTGTGGTAAGCGAGATAAAGTGTGACAACACAATCTTGATACAGAGTTAACCTGAATTATTACCTTCTTTTTCTTGCTTAATATACACAGTTGCAAATAAAGTTCTCTATCCTTGACATAAATCAGTGTCTCTTTCTCGACATATCTCATGTAACGTCATACTAATTTTTTTTATTAATGCCAGAAACCAGTGTCGGTTCAATGACATGTTCCATGTAAAGTTGCACTAAAAAATGTCGATTAGAATAGAATAAGGCAATAGAAACAAGCCGTTTGGTCCAATCTTAGGTTGCTACCCAAGTCTCACGCCGTGTTACCCAAGTCCCACGCCGTGTTACCCAAGTCCCATGCCGTGTTACCCAAGTTCCTATTAATGACAGGAACGAGCATCTCTTTGTCGTATTCCACCTCGTGTCGTACTGAACATTCTCTAATAACGCAAGAAATCAGAATCTCAAGCCTAACCTCTTCAATAAAATTGTCTTGTGTTGCGGCCAGGTGTGTGCAGCAGAGGTGGGCCGTGACAGCTGCCAGGGAGACTCTGGAGGGCCTCTTGTAACGCAGCTCAAGGGGCTGTGGTACCAGGTGAGGAAGGGCCAATCATTTCACCCGCACCAATTATGAAAAATACCATGAGCATGAAAAATAAAGACTGAAGCACCGATTTATTGGTTCATTTAGTTTTTGTATCGCTCTGGGAGAGACAGTAATGGTTTGTCTGTGTTAATTTATAATCCTGTTAAGAAGTCTAACAATTAGGGAGTCGGCGTGAAAGTTTAATTCCATTTAAGATCGTTACGAGACTTTACTTTTCCTATGCGATTTTATGTTTAATATGCATACACATTTCATAGTTAATCATCAATAGTATTTCGTATATGAGACCACATTTCGTAATAAATAATGGCAAATATTTTATCTCATGTTTACTTATTTCACTTGCGTACTATAAAATATTAAGTCGTCATCTGAAATTCCCAAATGTTAGTCTAATTCTTTTGTTTCTACGGTGATCCATGTCCGCAACTCAAAGCAATTCTCTTTTTCTCAGTCTCGAGCGACTCGTAACAAAATTGATTAATTTTAATGCTGAGAGTGTCGTATTTTTATACGACTTTTGATTGACCTCCCTGCTCGTTTAAAGATATTTTGATTACTTAACTGTCTTGCAATTTTTTTAGAAGAGAACTAAGATTTGATCTCAATTGTAACTGAAACACTGAGTTTCATGAAAGATTCGAGTTAGTCGCTAATTCTACAAGTTAAAACCCATAGCAAATGAGGAGTTACTCGAGAAAATAACCTCCCTGAAGCATGGCGCCACGTCCGTTGCGTCGTTGCCGTTATCTTTAGCACAAAAACTTTATTTTTATTTTTTTGCTCTCTTTTCTCCACACCAACAAGCACGTTGTCGAGTTCAGCTTTTTCTGCCGGCGAAGCATCTCAGTTCTTCTAAAACCTATGAAATGTTAACATGAACAAATCATTAAATGATAAGTAAACCAATTTACTTTAGCATCTGGGCAAATGAAAAAGTAATGAATTATTTCTTGGAATTGCGTTCTATGAACCTTTCGTAAAATTTCGAATAAGTATTTTGAACAATCCACGTAGATGTTTAAAGCCGTACTCTGAACTTCTTGGCATTATTGAACATGCGTATGAATAAATCTTTTAAAACAATTTATTACAATGAAACAATACAAATTTTTCCAAATGAAAGACAATGATATTGTACTAAATAGTGATACTCGTCTTAAATTTTTGTCTTTCGTCAACAAATCCCAAGTAGCCTACTTCAACAGATACGGTTGTAAACCATTCCCTACAGTTGCTTGGTCCGTCTCTCTGTGACGCTCTTAAGGATTTAGATAGGAAACAATTCTGTAGGGTGTACATGTATTGTAAGCATTGTATTGTGGATACCAAAGGCACATCCTTCAATGTAGAAACGCCTCTGCAAAGCCCACATCCACTGGCCAATCAAACAAAAAATTCAGTAAAAATCGCGTGAATTTTCACGTGTAGGTCTGCTAGTTGAAACATAAATCTTACTTGACACGTTTGTTCACAGCTCGGAGTGGTGAGTTTCGGCATCGGGTGCGCTGACCCTCAATTCCCCGGCGTGTATACTCTAGTGCCAGCCTTCAGAGACTGGATAGCAGAGAATTTGAAGGGCGGCACTTGCTAAACTCCGCAGTTCTAAGAGACAGAGGTCCTTTAGAGGAGCTGCATCTCTCTCGAAATGAACGACAGGTCGTTGTCTATTTGGAGCCTTTTTTGGAGGGCTTCAGTTCTACCAACCAACCAACCAGGTCGTTGTAAGGGATGCGGAAGAGGATGGAAAATTTTTGTGTTAGAAATAGTTCAGCTATCGAGAAAGAAGGAGTCATGCAGCTGTTGAAATCAGGAGCCAGAGTCAGGAGTTAGAGTCTGTCGTCTAACTAATAATAAAGTAAGGCACTCATTAAGTCTCTTTGAGATGCATTCACATGGTGTGCTAGACCATTAATATTCTAACGATGATGAAATCAAAAGACACTGCGAACTCTCAGAGGATTACTGACAATATGTAATGCTTGGTCGACTGGTGAGTCATCACTAGCTTGGTCGACTGGTGAGCGAATCTGCTTGCGAGCGGAAAGACCCGGGTTCGAATCCCGCTGCCGACATTGTTGATGCAGCTAGAAATACGGCATGGGACTTGGGTAAAACAACCGAATAATTATCGAAGTAATTATCCGACCCAAGAATGGGCCCGAAGGTTCGTTCCTATAGCCTCATTCTATTCTAATATATTCTTAATGTATGTTTCAATGATTGGAATATTTTTTGTACAATGTTTAATCTTTGCTAACTGTTATGTCTGTCACCCATAACCTTTGTTTGATTACTATGTTGAATTGATAATTACTGTTAGGCAAAGCGCTTAAAATAAATCACAGCTTGAAATTTATTTGAAATAAAAGAAAATTATGTTGAAGATCAATCGCAAACGCGTAGAGTAGCACGATTAGTTTATCAAATTATGAACTTATTCCAAGAACTGAATATAATAAACTTATTAGTTCATTATATTCAGTCAGCATAACTTGACATATGGAAGTAGATGAAACGCAATTATTGGATTGATATATTGTACTAAAAAAAGTAACTAAACAACGAAATATCAGTAAAATATTTCTACATTAAGCACACAGTGTGGCGTTCTTTTC
>VCRD01001884.1:69192-117378 GCA_006783055.1 Trinorchestia longiramus
ATCCCAACAGAAGATACTGTTCAATTGAAAATAAAAAAATCAGAGACCTTTGCATATTCTTCATGCTGAAGACCAGAACCTACATGAAAAATTGCAATACAAAACCCATTTGGGGCCACTAAGACTTGCAAAATTATTTTTAAATATTACTTAGTCTTGAAATAATTTTTTTTCATATTTCTATTTTATTTATATATTTATACATTATGCTTTTTAATGCATAATAATTCTTTAAATGGTCTTTCAGTCATGGGCCTCTCCATAATTCTCGTCTCAAACAAATGTTCCTCCTGGATCCCCCCTCCACCCCTTAGAGGGCCAGCTGGAAACATGGAAACAAGTGACCCTTTCTCCCTCAACAAGCTGCTAATATTTTATAACAAAGCAAATGAATATCAAACAAATTTGGCAAAAAAAATAAATTCCCTGATAATAATAACACACAATACACACATTGAAAACCATTAAAAGTTGACTGCCACCAATAAGTTTGATTGTCCAATGAGGTAACCACTTGATCTCAGCAACCTTCCCATTAGAGTTGAGTAGCATCAAATGTTGGCTCTTTAATTACTTGTTTATTTTCCTGTCTCTCTGGTTTGAATAACAATGTTTATCCCTGGATGCATTAAGAAATTTTTATTAAACTACAGTACTATGCATTACTTTTTAAGTATAACATCAGCTATAAGAAGGCAACAAAAAAATATAGCTACCAAGCCTCAAAATGTTGATAAACTTATCCTTAATTAATCTACAACAGAAACACTTAATGCTTCAGTAAAGAAAGTGAGATGCAATGCCTTGCACCCTTAAAATAAGTGCTCCTACACTAGCAGCTGTACTTGTGCATTAGCAGCTGTGCTCCTGCACTAGCAGCTGTGCTAGTCCTATCTTAAAATTTATAGACCTGAATTACCTAATTTCCACCCAACTAAGACTACACTAGAAGTCTTATTTTTACATTGGCATTCTGCAGTGCTGGGATCCACCAATGTCAAGTGTTGGTATTTAAAACATTTTTACTGTCCATAACAAATATTTATAGACAAATATTTAAAATATCAATTAAAGTGGAATACAACTTCCTGTGTTGTTTAAATTTTATCAGTTGATTTAATTCAAGATAGTAGAAAATGTTCTATGACAGCCACCAGACCCAACACACCAATACAGCAGACTGTATTTTTTTACTATAAACAATAATGAAATGATAAAAGAAGACTAATGATGAAAGAAAGAAGTATTTTTGTAGAGATAAACATAATTCAATGATGCAAACAGTGCACAGGATATGCTAGGCTATACTGGGCATGGCAGTGAGTGTCAAGGAGATGACCACATGTAACATCTAAATTCTAAATTTAATACTAATTACTAATCAGATAATTAGAGATAACTCTAATAAGAAATCCTAAAGAGATTAATAAAATTATTTATAAAAAATTCTTATCAGATGAATAGAGATAAATCCATCAAGAACTCCTGAACAGATGAATAAAATCATTTATAACAAATTCTTATCAGATGAATACAGATAAATCCAACAAGAAATTCTAAAAATGTTAATAAAATCATTTATAAAAAATCCTTATCAGATTAATAGAGATAAACAAAACAAAATCCTACTTGGATTAATTAGGAAAACGCAACAAAAGAGGATACAATCCTTGCTGATACGCAGGAGCTCCTTATCAGTAGAAAGCTCCTTATTTACATCCACGGCAGATTGTGCATACGGGCGGACACCAATGCCTATACGGCCTATGGTTCCGCTCCGAGGTTAAGTTTAGTAATAAACATATATACCATGACTCAAATAGTAATGACATTTTTGAGAAGAATAACGGATAAGTAAATTTATTAGAGCAAAATTAACTTGAAACAAACCGCTTCCTCCTGCCCCTCTGTTCACAGCCCAGGCTCAAAGCATGCTGGTGCCATTCGAAAAAAATAAACTGCTTCAAAAAATTTCAAGGGCATCAAGAATTGTAATTTATGCAGTACTCACGTATATACAGGCGACTGGGGGCTGTGAAGATTCATAAATGGTACATCCAAGATCGAACTCTCTGTCAACGGAGCGTTAAACTAGCAAATTACGGACACACACCGCACACCCTTCCAAATCCACAGCGCTCATGCTACTGCTCGCGGACGCGGAGTCGCAGTTTGCCAGTCGCATCGTTCAAGTTCAACTGCAAGCTGGAGTAAGCATTCGAATTTTCGGGGCGGGACAACTGAGAGAAAACGTTTATTTTTGTTGTTCTTATTCAACAAAGTAACTATTTTCATATAAAATGTTACTCTATATTGCAATATAGTACTGTTTATCTGATATTACCTGAAAAGTTAGTTATAGTGACCTTGCAGATTGTTCATGTGTACAAATGCTCACGCCCGCATTTTTTAATTCGGTTTGTACATAGTCTAAGCATCTATTCTCTTAATATGACGTTATATAAGAATTTTTCGTTGTTGATTCATCATATTACGGATGAGTTCACTGAGGGTTAAAATCATTTTTTAGTTCGTAGAGCTACCCTCTACCTCTGCGGATGAAACCATTTTCTAATAAAAATTGTTGAGAGAAAACTAAATTATGGCAAAGAAAGCTATTTTATACATGTTGACTGAATTTACTCGGTATTTATTGTATATATGTAACACATATGTTACAAATGTAACGTGAAAATATGCAATTTTACTCACATAGAAAACAAAGCTTTCTTTTAAAATCATATTACTATTATAGTGACTCTCAATTTACTTAATTGCTGTTGATTGTGCTTCTAAAGAAAATGATATGTAAAATAGCTTTCATACGATGTACATATCCGATTTTCAAAAAGCAACTGTCAAATGACAAAATTATAGAGCTTATCACTCATTAGCATAAGAGCAAAACGTGTCTACTCCACTTACTTTATATGGTAGTTCATCATTAATAGCTTAGATTGAGAGCATTCGAGCTATTTGAACTTTTATGGTTTGTATTGAGTTTGAATGCATGATCCCACATGAAGGAGTTTTAATAGCCTTCACCTGAGAAAATTTTTATGGAAATATTCCTTAGAGTGTGAAAAAGATAAAAATATTGCATATTTTCTCATAACAGGCAAGAATTTCTACAAAATGATCCAGTACAGTGAAAATACGTAGTATTTCAGAATTAAGGCAACAAACTTTTTGGTAGGTTTATGAAAATTCAAACGCATGTCTTTGATTATAAGGGTTGAAACTCAAAGGGGAATAATAATTAAACTATACAGTGTTGCATTTATTCCTTTACTTCAGCTTATAGTCTATTTACAAGTGCATCGCAAGAGACATGTTCATGTGGAATTGCTTTCCATTCCCTTTGAAGTTTTGCTTTTGGACTCGAAAGAAGTGTGAAAGGTAGATAAGGCCCTTATCTCCATAATGGTTCAGATAAAAAATTCTAAGGGATTGAGGTCGGGGCTCTTTGCTGGCCGTACATCTTTGCTTATGAAAGATGGAATGTTCCTCTGAATCCAGGTTTGGATTACGTTGGAACCATGTGATGGCGCTGAATCCTGTTGGAGACTCTATGGTAAACCCTGAAAATGTTTTGTAGCCCATGGTAGCAACTTTAATTCCAAAATAAGAGAAATGTACCGTTCTGAGTTCAGTTTGACCACACAAGGCACAAAAACTAAGCGGAGATCTTCCTGTGGCTGTCACAGCTGCCCAAACCATGACAGACTGTACTTTGACGTCTCGTAACAATCCTACCATCAACTGAATTTGAGGAACTTCAAACTCGATCGTTCTGATGGTTCACAGCTTGCTGAATGTCAAATTTTTTCTCATCTGTGAACACCAAGTTAGGGAGCGTGCCTTGAGTTATCTCATTAAGGATGTGACGACTTCTTTCAGCCCTCATTCTCTCATGATGTTCAGTAAGCTCATGACGTTTCATCATTTTGTAAGATTTCTTTCCCAGCTACAGAACACTCGTTACATTGAAGTTTTGCTAACACCGTTTCTGCAGCCAGTCTCGATGGGATCAACGTAGGTTTCGACGCATCTTCTTCCGCGTGTTTTTGATAAGTTTTTTGGTCCAAACACTTCGTTTCCGGCCTCGTCCTGGTTTATCAGAGATTGTACCAGTCTCCATAAACTTTTTAACAGTTTTCCAAACAGATGAACGGTTTATTTTTAACTTTTTTGAAATTTATACATTACTTTCGTGTTCTTTGTGGAGCTTAATAACGGTATTTCGATCCACAGCCATTCTATAAAGCATGAATTTAAAATTTAGGCGCTTGAATTAGACAGATTATCTTACTACGTTCAAAATAATACAAGATTTAAATATCCAAAGATTCATTTTAAATGACTTATTTAATATACAACCCTGGTTTCCTTAATTCTGAAACACCCTGAAACTAAACCCAATGCTACTGCACCAAAATGGAGCAATTTAGCTAATAAAAATACCATGGGGGACATTTATTGACAGTACTCTACATGTAAACACTGAAAAACGCCTCACTCTCTTCAATGTCGTAAACGTTATTTCAATATGTCAAGTAGGTAACCGTTAACAGAAGAATGAACAGTGGAATAATATGTCCTGTGGAAAACAGGAACGAACTAAAGTACAAGTTAGTTAGTATGGAAACTTTCATTAGAGCAGGAAAATAAATTAGCCCGTACTGAAATAGTTTTATTAATGTATGACAATAATATAAACTAGAAAGTAAATCGATGAAGAAATTCAAAAATATAATAAAACTACTATCTAAACTGCGTACAAATTAAAGAATCTACGTTATTTAATGGTTTCATCCACCAATCTTAAACAGAATAATTTCGAACACAAGGGCATTTGTACGATGCTTTCGTTCTGAATGTGTCTGGCTGGTACTTGCCCCTGCTATAAACATTCAACTTGCGTTCTTCGATGTTGATGGAAATTTATTCTTAGTTTCATATCAACATTGCAGCTACAGGAACATCATCTTCAATTCAAATTACAAGTGGTTTCAATTGACAATGAATTTTGCAAACCAACAACTCTGTATTTGTGTTTTTGATCACTGCGTGTTGCAGTTAAGTCTAGCGGATTAATCAACTTAAATATAATCCTTCCCTGCTTAAAAGTGGGTGTTTTAACTCTCGATTAGCCTCACATATGGTGAGTGATTAAAAAGTCACACGTTAATACTAAACCTGCAAAGCCACCCACTGCTAAAATTAAATTATGATGTCAAACTTAGTGCAGTACTGAACAGAACGCCACACTGTGTGCTAAATGTAGAAATATTTTACTGATATTTCTTTGCTTAGTTCCTTTTTTAGTACAATATGTCAATCCAATAATTGCGTTTCATCTACTTCCATATGTCATGTTATGCTGACTGAATATAATAAACTAATAAGTTTATTATATTCAGTTCTTGGAATAAGTTCATAATTTGATTAACTAATCGTGCTACTCTACGCGTTTGCGATTGATCTTCAACATAATTTTCTTTTATTTCAAATAAATTTCAAGCTGTGATTTATTTTAAGCGCTTTGCCTAACAGTAATTATCAATTCAACATAGTAATCAAACAAAGGTTATAGGTGACAGACATAACAGTTAGCAAAGATTAAACATTGTACAAAAAATATTCCAATCATTGAAACATACATTAAGCATTACATATTGTCAGTAATCCTCTGAGAGTTCGCAGTGTCTTTTGATTTCATCATCGTTAGAATATTAGTGGTCTAAGCACATCATGTGAATGCATCTCAAAGAAGAGACTTAATGAGTGCCTTACTTTATTATTAGTTAGACACAGACTCCGGCTCCTGATTTTAACAGCTGCATGACTCCTTCTTTCTCGATAGCTTAACTATTTCTAACACAAAAATTTTCCATCCTCTTCCGCATCCCTTACAACGACATGGTTGGTTGGTTGGTAGAACTGAAGCCCTCCAAAAAAGGCTCCAAATAGACAACGACCTGTCGTTCATTTCGAGAGAGATGCAGCTCCTCTAAAGGACTTCTGTCTTATAGAACAGCGGAGTTTAGCAAGTGCCGCCCTTCAAATTCTCTGCTATCCAGTCTCTGAAGGCTGGCACTAGAGTGTACACGCCGGGGAACTGAGGGTCAGCGCACCCGATGCCGAAACTCACCACTCCGAGCTGTGAACAAACGTGTCAAGTAAGATTTATGTTTCAACTAGTAGACCTACACGTGAAAATTCACGCGATTTTTACTGAATTTTTTGTTTGATTGGCCAGTGGATGCGGGCTTTGCAGAGGCGTTTCTACATTGAAGGATGTGCCTTTTGTATCCACAATACAATGCTTACAATACATGTACACCCTACAGAATTTTCTCCTATCTAAATCCTTAAGAGCGTCACAGAGAGACAGACCAAGCAAGCAAGAAAGCAACACACTGTGTATTATTATATAGTGGGAATTTTTTAGAGAATAATAATCTGAAGCCTCGATATTTTTTAAGTAACAAATATAAGGTGACTGGAAAACTGTAGGGAATGGTTTACAACCGTATCTGTTGAAAGACGTGGGATTTGTTGATGAAAGACAAAAATTTAAGACGAGTATCACTATTTAGTACAATATCATTGTCTTTCATTTGGAAAAATTTGTATTGTTTCATTGTAATAAATTGTTTTAAAAGATTTATTCATACGCATGTTCAATAATGCCAAGAAGTTCAGAGTACGGCTTTTAACATCCACGTAGATTGTTCAAAATACTTATTCGAAATTTTGCGAAAGGTTCATAGAACGCAATTCCAAGAAATAATTCATTACTTTTTCATTTACCCAGATGCTGAAGTAAATTGGTTCACTTATCATTTAATGTAGTGTTCATGTTAACATTTCATAGGTTTTAGAAGAACTGAGATGCTTCGCCGGCAGAAAAAGCTGAACTCGACAACGTGCTTGTTGGTGTGGAGAAAAGAGCAAAAAAAAATAAAAATAAAGTTTTTGTGCTAGAGATAACGGTAACGACGCAACGGACGTGGCGTCATGCTTCAGGGAGGTTATTTTCTCGAGTAACTCCTCATTTGCTATGGGTTTTAACTTGTAGAATTAGCGAATAACTCGAATCTTTTATAAAACTCAGTGTTTCAGTTACAATTGGGATCAAATCTTAGTTCTCTTCTAAAAAAATTGCAAGACAGTTAAGTAATCAAAATTTCTTTAAACGAGCAGGCAGGTCAGTCAAAAGTCGTATAAAAATACGACACTCTGAGCATTAAAATAAATCAATTTTGTTACGAGTCGCTCGAGACTGAGAAAAAGCGAATTGCTTTGAGGTGCGGACATGGATCACCGTAGAAACAAGAGAGTTAGACTTACATTTGTGAATTTCAGATGACGACTGAATATTTTACTGTACACAAGTGAAATAAATAAACATGAGCTAAAATATTGGCCATTATTTATTACGAAATGTGGTCTCATATACGAAATACTATTGATGATTAAGTATGAAATGTGTATGCATATTATATATAAAATAGCATAGGAAAAGTAAAACCTCGTAACGATCTTGAATGGAATTAAACTTTCACGCCGTACTCCCTAATTGTTAGACTTCTTAACAGGATTATAAATTAACACAGACAAACCATTACTGTCTCTCTCAGAGCGATACAAAAACTAATTGAACCAATAAATCGGTGCTTCAGTCTTTATTTTTCAGGCTCATGGTATTTTTCAAAATTGGTCCGGTGATATGATTGGCGCTTCCTCACCTGGTACCAGAGGCCCTTGAGCTGCGTTACAAGAGGCCCTCCAGAGTCTCCCTGGCAGCTGTCACGGCCCACCTCTGCTGCACACACCTGGCCGCAACACAAGACAATTTTATTGAAGAGGTTAAGCTTGAGATTCTGATTTCTTGCGTTATTAGAGAATGTTTAGTACGACACGAGGTGGAATACGACAAAGAGATGCTCGTTCCTGTCATTTATAGGAACTTGGGTAGCAAGGCGTGGCACTTGGGTAGCAAGGCGTGGCACTTGGGTAGCAAGGCGTGGGACTTGGGTAGCAAGGCGTGGGACTTGGGTAACACGGCATGGGACTTGGGTAATACGGCGTGGGACTTTGGTAACACAGCATGGGACTTGGGTAACACGGCGTGAGACTTGGGTAGCAACCTAAGATTGGACCAAACGGCTTGTTTCTATTACCTTATTCTATTCTAATAGACATTTTTTAGTGCAACTTTACATGGAACATGTCATTGAACCGACACTGATTTCTGGCATTAATAAAAAAATTAGTATGACGTTACATGAGATATGTCGAGAAAGAGACACTGATTTATGTCAAGGATAGAGAACTTTATTTGCAACTGTGTATATTAAGCAAGAAAAAGAAGGTAATAATTCGGGTTAACTCTGTATCAAGATTATGTTGTCGCACTTTATCTCGCTTACCACAACTTTTTTTCTGAACGACTGGTTTGAAATGTTGAGATGAATGTTTAACCCTAAAACTTGAAAAATTTTAAATCCATAGAAACATGATTGTAACTGAGAGTCCAATCAAAAGCTCTAGGAAACATTTTTTTTTGCCTCCCTGACTATCAACTGTCAATATATAAAGTGAAAAAATAAATGTAGAATTTAAGTTCAAAGTATGATTATAAAACTGTCCACACAATTAAAATAAATATATAAAATGGGTTCATTTACGATTCCTCAGAGGGACTATTTGCATAGATAAGGTCTTTACAAAAGTTTAAATATGATCTCTTTTCCAGTTCTATGTACATAAAGTTACACGTTTTGGTTACAACCGATAATCATGTTTACCAGAAAATAAACAAACTTCTCAAATCCCAACGCATCGCTTTACGTGAAGTGATGTTTGAATGTTTATTAAAAGTTGAATGGAATTAACCTGTTTCTCAGAGATGCTGTGTCCGAAGACACTGTAGGCTTCATGACACTCGGACTGTTTAGTGACTGTTACCCCTGCCTCCAGTAAGTGAGGTGAGACTCCTGGAAAATATTAAGTCAGATTTAAAGACTGTGAGCATTTATATAAGTATTGTAATACTGTTAAAGGAAACGAATGTGAATACAATGAATTAGTATACGAATATGAATAATTTGCATGAGCGAATTGTAAGAAACATTAACTGATAGTTGTATCAAATTCAGATGATGAAATGGGTCAGGTTTACATTCTAAGAAGAATTTGAAGAAGCTGCATTTTAAGTTATCTTTGATATTAGTAAAAATACGCGATAAAATGTTAAAGTTTCACATAAATAATATATATCCTAACATAAAATAAATTTAAATCAGATGGAGCACGAGCCCAAATAGATAAATTAATATATATATATATATATATATATATATATATATATATATATATATATATATATACTAGATATGAAGATAATTGAAACCCAATGGCCACCAGCTAATAATATTTTTCACACGACTTAAGGCAATTCGGGAAATACAAGTAGAGTTCTATCTTAAACTGAATTCAAGATAAATTAATTTACTTGCAATTACTTGGCAGACTCACACATCAATATTTCGAGCAGCCATCTTTTGTCTCAAAAAAGTGACCTATTGTGAACAAGTAGAGTTGAATAAAATAGGACGTCACGCTTTGCAGAAAGAAATATGACTATATCCAGGAATTCTGTAGCTGCTAAAGTTCGTTTTAAAAGCCAATTTAGCATGAATATCTAATATTTGATTGACTTGAAATCTACGAGTTCTGTTCTCTGAGTAGAAATTTTTGGTCAGAAGTAATGAAACGTATTTTGACCCCTCTGCTGGTTCGGGAAAACATTTAAAAAAACTTTTTTGGATCAACATTTTGTTTAGAACCCTCTTTTGGTTTTTGAAGTAATGAAAAGCTTTTATGAACTTGTTTCACCTTAGAAAATAACGTATTAGAGACAGGTTTTATCAGTATTTAAATGAATTTTAAAGCCCTTTTTAGAACGAAGATGAGTGTTTCAAAAATTATCCTTGTTCGTCTTTGTCCTGTTATCAGTACATTTTGAAACCCTCGATACATTTTAGCCGAAAAATACCAAAATTAGTTAGTTTTTGTAGCCCTATAATAGGTTTTATTACTCCGTAGTCTACGAAGTAATATCTCAACTGTCTATTTATTGCTAATATTTTAATACTGAATAACTTTCGTTGTTTGAACTTATTTTGCAAACACTTGTCAGTTACGAATTTTTATGAACGTTTAATAATTGTAGACGCTAGTGACATAAAATATATAAGGACCTAGCTTTTTCATCAGTAGAAATATTAGGCGCATTTATCTCACAATTTGTTTCACAAATCTAAACAAATTTTAGAAATTTATTTCATGCTTTGATTTAAACATTGATATACATTGTACATATATATTTCCTAATTTGTTTTACACACCTAAATACATTTTACAAATCTGATCCAAAATTCGCTTCTAACATCTATATACTCTTTAAAGTCTTCTGATGCAGAGCACCTTTGTCTTAACGAACAGACCTCCTTCAGAAGGAGACGTAACTCCCCACCCTGTGACCACAGCGACCTGGTGCTCGTATTGAGCAGGAGGAGCGAGACACACAGGCGCAGCGTCAAAGGGCGCCGCCCCTAGACGAAGATCGTGAGGGAGGTACACAATGGCGATGTCAGCGTCCATCTTCTGCGTCAGTGTAACAGAAATTTGGTCATTACGTAGAAATAGTTTCCAAAACGTTTTTAAGAACAGTCACGGCTTTAAAAACTGTTATTTCTATTTTTCAAGGAACTGGGTATTCTATTGTTCTAGTTTTCTCATTGTACAGTTATTTCATAATTGAGTAAATATTTATTCATTCATTATATGTGTTTTTCCAGTGAAATTTGACAAATTGTAGGACTAAAAATAATACTACAATAATATTTATACTCAACATACGTCTCAAACATTAATCGGGTATGTTTGTATTTTTCTTTAGAAATTTTTGAAACTAGTGAATGAAGAAAATGATACATTTAGTCTTACACATGCCATGTGTCGCCTCTGACTGCAGGGAGACAAATATTCATGAATTGTATCTAAACATCAATTAGGTATGTGTGTATGCTTCTGCTGAAATTTCGAAATTGGTGAATAGAAAGTGAAACTTACTCTTACAAACACATACTCACACGCACACACATATATTTGTGTTTTTATGTGTCTATATATACATATATATATATATATATATATATATATATATATATATATATATATATATATAAACATACACCCACATATATACATAAACACACAGCGTGCCCTTCACCTTCGACTGCTGTGAGTACTGCTGATGCACAAACCAATCGACAGCCACGATCCTCTGCTCGTTCACTGATGAGGAAGCACCGATGCGGCCCACAGTGACTCCAATGGACTGAATGCTGGAAATGTGGCCCAAATTACGCTATTTTCAGAAAAGGTCTATCAAGGCATTTGGCCAACTTCTATGAAAAAGACAAGTCTAAGGATCTAATTCATTAACGTCCAAACCATAATTTGCGCACCGGAAAGCCGATAACCTATAAAATGATGTGGATGCAGGTGTTGGGGACAATCTTGGATAGTTAATTTAAGGTGTTTGAACCATTCCAATAACTCCTCATTGTCGTTTGTTTTAGGAGCAACACGGCCATGCTGACTCACACCGCGGTGGAGCGATTGTTCTCTCCCGGCAAAGATATCATCAGGGAGATGATGCCTGGTGTCATCTGTTATTGATGCCTAGCTACAATAATTTGTCCTGATTTTATTAGTAATAAAGAATGCATTTTAAAATTCCACAGCCATACATTCATACTCATCAAAAAATAAAGTTTCTCGAAGAAGATCACGTTTTTAGTTTTTCAGAGAGAGAGAGAGAGTACAAAGTAAAACCAAAATAACTCGAACATGACTTCGATCGAATTGACGACTAAAGCTTACTTCTGTTCATCTTCAAGACAATGAGCAGCAGTCAGGATGTTTCGGGAGTTGATGATGGAACCACCGCACTGGAAGCCGTTACCATTCTTCATCTTGATGTCCAGTTTGACCATCCACGGGTATTCTCCTTCATCCGCCAGCGACCCTCCAATGATGCGCACAATGCCTGAGTTGCTCACCGCCTTACCGCAAGCTGACCCCAAATGAAGTAATTTTTCAGTTTTTTTTACGAATTCTGATCAGTTTTGTTCGATTAACTTGGTCATTTGATGTGCGAGATTCACTGGTTGAACTTTACAGTATGTTTATAACTGTAAAATTCAATGTTCGTAGGTTGCATTATGCAGGTTGTTTAAAAGTATTTAATGTAATGCTTCAATAGTGTTGAATAGTATACACTACACTTCAATAGTATTTAGCGTAGTGTTTCCGTAAATAAAACTCGTATAGTGAATTCATACAACTAAAATTTTAGTAAATTAATAAGATGAGTATACACAGATATTTATTTATTCTATCCGCCAGAGAGCTCATTCAAAGACAAAAAGTCGACGTTTAATTTTTCTTACGACGTGTTCAAGAGTAGCTTAAACGATTTCAGAAAAGGCATAATGGTTTCTAGGAGCCAGAAGTCTTTATTATAATTTATTTCACTCTAACTGATGCCAATTCTCAGGTAAATGAATTTCAACAAACCTCTTTCCGCTCTTTGTTTGATTTTCGAATCAATTACTGATAACTTTATTTATTTTACGTCACTCACAGTAATGGGAGCTTTTGAACTTCAAAACACAATGCACTTGAAAAAGAACTCACTGCAATGATTTATGTCTACTTTTATTATGAAATGGAAGCCAGCTGAAACAAGTGTTACTCACAGGAAGGACAAATTTGATATGAATCAACAGGGGCAGGTTCATCTTGTGTAGGCGGTACATCATCTGAGGAACAAAAGTCTTCAAGTTAATGACATCCTTATAGTGCAATGAAGTATTGTGTGGCTGTGAAGAATTTAAACGGAAATATTTGGAACATGCTCTCCGTGTCTGAAGAATTAAAACTGGAACATTCGGAATATCATGGAAATCTTTGAAGAATAAAGTTGAAAGTACTTAAAACATTCTTGAAATGTTTGAAAAGTTAAAACCAAAATGCAAGAAAAAAGACTGGAAATGTTTGAAGAAACTGAAAAAATTAAATAATAAGGTAGAATGTTTGTTTTGAGTGAGTTTTACACTACATTATGCTAAGAATGTGGACACAAAATATGCCGCTAGAAGCAGTGAATTTTGTATCCGATACATGAAAACAGAGAATGTGCTTCAACTTCAAGTGGTACGTTTCAAACGGATAAAAATACGTCAGATTTTAAAATTAAAGTTGTTCTCTCGGGACCTAATAAAATTTCATAACTGAAAACGAGAATTTAATATTAAAATGCCCAAATTCATTATCATGGATTCGTAAGAATCTAAAAGGTAAACCACATACTCGTACAGTAAGTATAGTGCAATATCCTCTGCAACTGCTTCATAATTAAAAGTAAAATTAAGCTCAAGGTTATGTGAACTTCTTTTAACTGAAAACAACTCACATGTAGCAGAGACGGTGCAGAAAGCATTGACGGAGGAGTCCCCTTGTATTTTCTTCTCATAGAGCAAAAAAAGTTGCTTCATGTTTTTTTGCTGGTCTAATATTTGATTGCCGCAATACCTGTTAAAATTTATGACTTGAAAGAAGACGAAAAAGATGGGAATGCGAAGCTATGAATTTTAAATGGTATCTAGTGTAAGTCTTGGCTAGCTAATGCGTACATGTTGCAGGCGCTGCTAAAATAGCGTGCATTTTTTCATATGTTAAACGGGGTTCGTTTGTATCTCATCAACGACTGTCTGGTTAAAATAACAGAAAAAGAAAATAAATTCTCTAAAACTGTAATACATGTCACTGTATTTGTCCATGGTGTGATATTTCAACCTGTAATTCGTCAGAAAAAAAAACGAATGTTTAAATTCACGTCATAAACTTCTTCTCTGCCGTCAACCTCTTGGTTAGGTCCGAAAATAAACTAGTAGCTTCAGTACGGCCATAAATAAAGTAACCTTTGCAGTAAAGCCAAAAATGAGCACTAACTTTACGGTTGTTTAGAGCATGTCTCACGTAATTCAAAACTTAATAACTCACAGATGCTTGCGATCAGCACCGTCCGTGACGTAGAAATATTCTTTCTGGCAGCCAGCAAATGAAAAGAACGGACACTCAAGCGTCAAGGAGCTTCCCTCTGTCGGCTGCGGAGGATTTCAATCACTTATTTTAGATTAACTTTATTGATATCCTGACTATATCTCACACTCGCTTTATGAACGGCATCACATTTCAATGGTGCTTATCAAGGTTACTGGATCTGGAATCAATACGTGTAAATAACAAAGATTTTATACATTTACAGTAATACAAATTAAGAATAGTTAGAAGTGACAATAGTAACGAAAAATATTAATTCAATTGAAAACATACGTAGAATTTAAGCTCGAAGACTAAAAAATGGTGTCTTCAAATCCTACAAAATATCACCCACGTTTATTATACGATGGGATGCTTGAAACTTTTTTGAGGGACACAGAAAACTACTATCTGCGATACAAGAGACTATAAACACCCTACACTGCCCTCAAATCATAATAATTCACTTCTAAAGTTCAATAGGAATGCGACACAACGTAGGGGCATTTGAGACTACGTAATACGTTGATGCAAAACACTTACAAAAATGACGGCTTGGCACAAGGTCGAGTCGAGTTTGACGGGCAAGACGAACGCGAGATTCTCTCCGTCGGGTGACAGCGTCGTGACGCCGTTGCAGGGCAAGCCTAAGGCGGAGCCAAAGCTTTAACTTCATGTAATCTAATTATGTTAAATTTTATTTATTCAGCATAACTCAATTTTTTGAATAAAATAGATTTTAGACTGCTATATAGTAATCTTTCCAAGGTGGACATTATTATATAAAAAAAATTAATATTCATTTTTAGATTAAAGTTCAATAGTGGATTGTGTAGACAACAAAATTTTCATAAGAAATTCTGAATATTTCCTAGACATTGATAATGAACTTAAAGTTGCATGACCATCAATTTTCAAAATAACTACTTAAATAGGTTGAGGCAAATAGAATAGAATGAGGCCCATTCTTGGGTCGATACCAAAGACCCATGCCGATACAATCACCAGCTTGGTCGACTGGTGAGCGAATCCACTTGCGAGCGGAAAGACCCGGGTTCGAATCCCGCTGCCGATATGGTTGACGCGGCTAGAAATACGGCATGGGACTTGGGTATACAACCGAATAATTATCGCAGTAATTATCCGACCCAAGAATGGGCCAGAAGGTTCGTTCCTATAGCCTAATTCTATTCTATACACATGTCCCAAGTCCCATGTCTAGTATCGTTTAGAAGTTGCTAATAATAATTGTCATATCATTCTGTGGTTACTAAATTCATACTAGAGGCCAATCATTTTTCAAAGTGTGACTTCTTATTTACAGATTAATACCAAATAATTTTCGTGAAACTATTATTTGCAATTTTTATAATAGTGATAATAATTTTATACTTAGTGACCAAGGACCTATAGATTATTTCAAGTTAGTGGTAAAGATTCAAATTTTCATAGCATTGATTTACGGGTAAATTATTAACATTCTTTTGTTACGAAAAACTAAGGTTTAGCTACAATGAAATGTTCTCGAAAAGTTAAATGGCACTCTAGGACTGTAATTTTTCTCCCCAGAGTTTACTTTGTGAAAAACGTTTTTAAATAGTGGTCCAAAACTGATAATTATTGCTTGAGTTTTGCAATAAATTATTTTAATCTAAACAGAGAGAACTTTTCAGTGTTATAAGAACGTTATTGTTATTGCAACGTTAGACATGAAGTATGAAGCATATGAATTCATACATAAATATATGCAGTTGTTAGGAAATTTGATTCTAACAACTTCGTTTTTCAAAAAAACATTTCATACACTGGCTTAGAGTATGAAGTACGCTTGAAAAACTTCATAACTACAAATTCAGTTTCAAAATTTTAAATTTCAAAATACTTTCAAATGAAAAAGAAACTGGCTAGTCCTTCACTGCAATTTTTCGTACATTCCAATACATAATATTTCCTCGGCTTTATTGGAACATATCTAGCTCACTCCAGTTTACAGCTACCAGAATTTTGGCCTAGATCCTCATCATGTTACCGCGTTCCATACCTGGATAACAAAGATCAATATGCTATTTGTGATGGATTAGTGTCATGAAGAATTGCATGAAGTATCACCCTCTCACCGTTCGTGATGCGGTCTGAGCGAGGCAACATCATCATCATGGTTTGGTTCCTGAGTTGTGAGAGCGGTCTGGAAACGTCGGGTAGTTCTCCAAATATCTGCAACGATTAAGTGATGTTAATTCTTAAGTCTAGTTCCTCTTATTCGAAATTAAATGCGACACAAATAGCATTGTTTCGTTTCGGTGAGCGAGCAAATGTGTCTTGGCACTTTTGTTCTAATGTATAGGAATAAAAACCGGTTAGACCCATGTCATCAACGCCTTGAATTGTAAGTTTGAACAACTTCTGATTTATATTATGATATTTGCATTTGTCGCTCCTCTTAATGAATACATGAAATTAAAAATAAGACTATTTAGGAATTTTACATTGTGGGATATCACAAGTATATAAATTCGTATTTTATCAAGTAAATCAAAGTTGTATTTAAAACTCCAATGATTCAGAGTTTCACACACTGAATTATTTTGACGCACTTCCGCAGCAAATTTTTAACAGATTGACTAATAAATTGGAGACGAGAATGACATACAAATTTCAAATATCAATCTCTCATATCGTACAGAATTAACACAAATCAAATTAATTGGAAACTGAAAAGGGGCATAAAAACACAGTTAATTGAGAGGCTCATACCTGAAAAAAAACAATAATATTCATCTAACTTATGATTGTTTTCTAACTCGATGACGCTGTCAAACTGGCAGCTTAGACTCACGAAAGCATGAAATTCTTGATCCAGGATCTGGTGCATTTACACTTACTGATACAGTACTGTACAGTACGTGTATATGGGAATAAATTTGATTTATTTACTTCAGTTTACTGACGTACAAACTCCCTTATTAGTTTCTGATCTGGATGAACTTGCTCGATTATACACCTATCAACTTGATAGAGATTAAGTTAAATACAAAGCCTAGCAAACTACACGGACGGGAAATCAATAATACCAGCGTCCTTCCCAGTTTAACAGGAATCGTCACTTACTCTCCCTCTTCGGTCGGTGATCCACCGGAGCGGCTGGACGTTGCCACGGATTGTCCTGCGTAAGAAGGACCTTTGTTCGGCTCTGCCACGCTCGTCTTCGTCAAAAATATTGCCAAGTTTTTCAAAAATATTGCTATTTTGCACATGAGATGTAGGGTAAAAGTCTCGGTGGCGGGCGTACAGCGATCTTTCAGCATCATCGATCGTTGCGTTAACTTCTAGACCGTTTCTAATGGATCCCCCAAACGCTGTCGAGACCGAGCAGGAAAGCAGGAACAGCAGTGGGAAGAACAACAGTATTACAGCCATTGAGTCGAAAAAAGAAAGCGAAGTATACGAATTTTGCTGATAGCCCTTGATCAAGAGACTGGTTTGAGGAAACCGACTCGTGCTGTAGTGACAGGACCGTAAAGTATTCAAGCTTATATAAGCGGCCTGTGATCGGTAAGGTAAAAAGGACGAACGGATCAATAATGGCTTACGTTTATTATTTTACATTATTATTACATGGCCAAGAGTAATTACACGATCATTATATGACAGGGTGTATTGCAGCAATCTGGTAATTGTTTTATTGCAGTGCAGGTGAAAATAAGATACATTTAAGCTACTAGGCAATGGGAAGATCACAAGTAACGTTTTATTGTCTATCGATCGTGACGAAAAATACTCAGAGCCCAAATAGAATCTGATACTATGTATTCCCATAAAATATTCCGATAGCAAAAGGATCATTGAATAGTTTTTAATAGTTTCACGTAGGAGGAGGAAATGCGTCTGCACGGCATGTCATAAATAGCTAATTACTGAAGTTATTTCATTATTCTTATGAGTGGACTTCTACAATAACTTTTCCCTGCAGGACAGGAAACTTTATCATGTTTTGACTCGATGGTGAAGTCTTATGGTGAATGTTAACCATTTTTCAGGCGAATTTTGATAACCTGGAATTTTTCATATTTTTATATACACATTCAAAAGTTTTTAATTTTTAACATCCACTTTGAAATCAGACACTATTTTTGCACTAACCTTGTATTTTTTCTTCGTCTGTGATGCAGGAAAACCAATAACCCCATAATTTCATGTAAGATGATTATTTGCACTAGCAGCTATGAAAAAACAATTAAACAAAACATACAACAAACCCTTTGCATCAAGTGAAGCGAGTGTCTTACATCTATCTTCGAGTATGGAGAAAATTCATGTTAAATCCCAATCTAAAAAAAATTCTGATATATACCCTGTATGTACTCGTCTGATATTTATCATCAGCAGATAACGCAATGGCTATAGAAATATTTCATTTTAATCTCAGAGGGGAAAATCCCTTATCTTAGATTCAAAATTTTCTAATGGTCCTTGCACACAAAAAGGTAAAATTGTGCTCCAGTTGTCTCAAAGGTTGAGGCAAGTGTATTTTTGACCACATCGGTATGATGTGTTGAATCAGAAGCTCGTTGTTTATGTTATACAACGTAACAAACACGTATTCAGAACAAAATTTTTTTCCTTTCACTTTACATATTGTGGGAAAACGTGAAGAAAAATAAAATCAAAGTTCAGCGCAGGAAGTACTTCACTACTTATCGTCTAGCAGACGGAAAATATATTTTACATACAGTGTATGTAAATCTGACAAGATTTGAAACCACTTGTGATACGTAACTAATATGTATCATGATATTCCAACATCTATTGACAGCACTTTTTTATTTAAGGGATAAATTACACATGCTCTCTCTCTCATCAAGTGCAGGAAATGCACACCTTTTTTGAACAAGGGAAGGACTGAGTTAACAATCGTTGACCCCAAAAGATTGCTAGTTTTCTGCGCATGGTTTTTACGTAAAGAAATTTAGTAGTTGCATACGTGGAGTTATTGGGACAAGAAAAGTCGCAAGGAAGTGTTGTGGTAAAAGATTCAAGCTATAGAATTCAATTCTTTTATGTGCTCTTGCACTTATCATCTCACCGCATTCATGGGTGCATTTGTAAGTTTCCTGGTGTACGCTACAGTTCATTCCTTCACATCCTCATATCAAGAGTATAGTTTCGTGTTAGAAAGTTTCAGAAATTTTTGATGCATGCGGTATGAAGAATATTGTGTTTGCAAAGTACTGCATAAAAAGCGTATCATGGACGCAGAATTTGGCGAATTTTGATCCTACTCTAAATTAAGATAGATTTACATTATATAAATCTAAAGAGAGGACTCTTACTTCCCTTCCCTCGCTAGCAAAGAGTAATCACGTACTGTCTAGGGGAATTTGAATCTACACGTATGTAATTTATCTCGTAATAGTACGACGGATACACGTAACATTCGTATCCAAATCGTCACATACATTTGAAATCAAGAATCGAAACCAAGGAATTCTGCAGTTAGTCAAGACACTCTTCCTACAGAAAGAAAAATGGAACTTTTTCATAACTTTAAGACAGCTTAAACAGAGCAGATACCTGTACATGGGATCGAGTATTTGATTCAGTAAAAAATTTAGGAAATTCTTACTTTAGTTATTAATAGGTGATAATGAACTGAAAACCTAAGGCCACGATGAGACCCCGGTTGCAAATTTCTTTACAGGGCGAGCTAACAAATAAGTGTATATCGTGCATAGATGCTACATTTATTACGGTAGAAGTTAACTTTTTTGTTCAAAATGATTCGAAAAATGAATCCGATCCCTAATTATTTTCCGTAAGAAGTATAATATTGTACAATAAACAAGTATAATATTAACACCAAATGCCGTCTAAATATATCATCAATAACAAGCCACAAATAATGAAATAGTCACTAACAAATGAAATTAATAGCTTGATTTATAAAATTGTACAATTCGTACATTCAAAGTGTTCGAGTAACTTTTGAAGGAGGTGCTGAAAATTATTCTCGAGGTTATACTAAAAACACTGATTGACAAAACAATATACAGCATGGCAGATTTAATACTTACAATTCATTTATTCATTGGCTTGGAATTCCCGTTATTAGTCAAAATAAGCTTTCTTTACTTGCTAGAGAAACAAAATACATGCCAGAAAATGAGCTTTTATGAGCATAAACTTAAATTATTTTACACGCTAAAAACGATACAACACACGGCTTCTTCTATTCCCATGCTTAATGTTTTTTGTCGTCTTCTGAGATGTTTACACAACGTGTATTTACTTTCTAGTTTATCATCTGTCATTGTGGTTAAAACTTCGTAGTGTAATCCTGCCAAATTTTTTCTGATCGCTTGCTGGACGTTTGTCTATTTTTTCTCAGGATACAACTAGTATGAACATACCTACACCAGCAACCTGATCTCTGTGTGCCGCTGGCTTCCACCAAGTTGTTCTTCACGTCATCTGACTCTCAGGCGTACACATTAACACTTAGAGTACACTTGTGCTATGGAAAACTTCACTTAATCATTCATGAGACATGCTGCATGAAGTGCCCAGCATCATATTTGTGCGATGGTGAATAGAATAGAATATGGCAACAGAAACGAGCCGTTTGGTCCATTCTTGGGCTGTTACCTAAGTCCCATGCCATGGTGAATCAGAATGGACTTCAGTTTTCAACGTTTTCATGTCTTTCTTTTGGAAGTAGGTGACTGAACTAGTTGATTTTTGTCTTTTTTTAATTTTCTAGAACATGAGCTGGTGTTTCTAGATTTTTAATGATTTTTCCTAATCTCGCCCTGAGATTTAACGAACTAACTAGTAAACTTAATGCTTAATTACGATAGCTGTTGAATTATTTGGTTTCTGCTTCTGGTTATGATAAACAGAAGCTGTACGTCATTGTGAAGAAACCTTATCATAATGAAAAGCATATAACATGAAACGAAGCGTATTCCAGGAGTCATGGTTAAATCCTGCTCTAACAAATTTTGGATCGTCAAAAAGATTAAATCGAAGATAATATTTAATTTGGATTTAAACGGATACATGACTGCAATGAACAATGATGATTGATGATCTCTTGGAATATGTGCAAAAGAAACAGAATTTATAATTATACTATCACAAGAATCCTTGGCACGTTTAACAAAATATATATGACCAACAGGAGGAGGCAAACACAAGCAAGATTGATTTACAAACTTTATATTTTTGTACACTGTATAGTGTTGACTCAAATGCAAGTATCATCATCTGGGCGCCATCTTGGCACTGGACACTTGAGCGATAATGATTAATGAGTGGAGTGCTTCATTCATCGAGTGCTTAAACGTTTGAATGGCTTACGTAGCCTGAAGTCTCTTCGCCTATGAGGCCATGGCTCCTGATCGACGTGAGGAAACGAGCGATTTGATTACTGTGGACACAAAACCAGCGGCTAGTCCGGCGGTGGTCGCGTACGAATGTAGTGGTTACGAGGACGGAAGTTCTGTGATTGTTCCGTGGTGAGCTTATGTGGATGCTAGTATCCTGTCTGATCGTAGGCAGAAATAGAATAGAATGAGGCTATAGGAACGAACCTTCGGGCCCATTCTTGGGTCGGATAATTACTTCGATAATTATTCGGTTGTTTACCCAAGTCCCATGCCGTATTTCTAGCCGCGTCAACCATGTCGGCAGCGGGATTCGAACCCGGGTCTTTCCGCTCGCAAGCAGATTCGCTCACCAGTTGACCAAGCTGGTGATGTCGAAATGTTGTAGTTCGAGCTGTACGAGCTGTACTGTCAGGTGTATAATTAACTCACCAGGCTGATGTAAGACGATGAAGCAGTCTTATGAAACCTCATGGTTCCACTCTGAAGAGGAGTAACTTCCGATGGCAGGATCTCTAATTGTAGCGTGGGTCAGCAACATATTTCAGATCTGCCGAAACTAAAAATTTTATGAAGTCTCAGCACACGTTGAAGTTTGAATCAACACTATCATAAAAAGTTTCGATCCTGGGGTGTTTCTGAACATTTTACCTGTTCGTTTACGCTCTTCTGACTTTTAACCACAAAATAGTTTATCTTCTGATCAAAACTGTTCGTTTACAGTGGAAGTACGACAAACCAGGAGGAAGAGGAAGTGAAAATTTGCCCTTTTGAGTGTGAAGTTCAAAATTTGTGATGTATTGTCATATAGGTATGGAGCAACTATTTTCTTACAGGACTTCAGAACAGCCATTTCTTGAACTGCCTTTGCACAATCTCCCCCAGTTCCACCAGGCCTTTGTCGATGACAAAGCCTCTAGTACAGCCTCTAGTCGTCGTATTTACAGTGAGAAAAGTTAACTTTGCGTGCTTTTAATACGAATGCTACCGTCAGATACAAAGTGTTAACTAACGCTCAGGTTTTCTAAACAGATTTCGGTTACTATTGTCAAGTCAGAAGTTCTACTTCTTTTCACTAAGTCCAAGAACCGCTGAGTTCATTCCACTTTCGTCTTTTCCCTGTTTTATTACGGCATGTTATCAATCAAATGAAAAAATGCGAGGCTTGTGAAAATTGAGAGTTTCTCAGAGTTGGTAATAAACAAAAATATATAGAAAAACTTTCGATTCATACACTGTGAATTAAAGTAAGGGGTTAGAAACAACCACATCGAACTTCCGATGGTAGAAAAGGAAATTAATATTTAGCGTTTCCTAATGAATGAAGTTTCTAAACGTAAATATAAAACTATGTAGAGTGTGAAGTTGAAGTCAGTCATGCATGTAACTTCGGCGAACGTATCCAGGTCAAAAATAAATGTTACTTCTGTTTATATTTTAAAGTGACTGAAGTGTCAAATAGATCAGAAATACAGTCAAGAGCTCAAAGTCATGATGTGACAAATGGAATATATTTCTTGGACTCTTAAATTCAGGTTTAATTCTAAACTTTGAAATTGTCGCACCTCATGGATTATAACGTTTGTCTTGGCCGCACAATGCACGACTATTGGTGTACTGTAAAACTAATCATGCAATCCCATTAACACAAGTACTTGTAACCGAAGTAAGTACCATTTATCCGTATATTTTAAATAAAGCTCACGAATGCTCTGAAGCACTATAACTCAGTCCTAGTACTGTAATAGCAGGTCAGTATGGGGAGCATTTTCAATGACCTCACGATACAGCACTAACACCCACACTCCGATAACAAATATTAGCAACTAGAAAGTTCATTTCATCTATTGGTAACTTTATGTAAGTTTGATCACATCATTTAGTCACGTTTAGGAATCAGGAAACAACAGTTATAAACATTTCTCACAGTCGGAATACTGTTGTTTATGAAAATGTTTCTGAAATCAAGAATATCTGTTCCTGGTGTGCTTAGTTCCTACCACTTCCAGATTTGCGAGCCTAGTTATTGGACAAAAATACAGGAGTGTATAAGCAGGTTTAGATCTATTCAAACAAAAAACAGTGACTATTTATTAATATTTTCACATACGGTGATGTTTTATCACCAACAATCAAACAGTCTAAAATATTATTTACAACAATTGTCTAATTATGCATTTCGAACCTGAGTATTATTAAGTAAAAGCATTATGCACTGACTATATTTCTACCTGCAATAAAAAGCGTCCATGAATTTTAAAAGCAATTCAAAGAATTTCAGTACCTCGACACCGTTCCAAATTTATTGAATGCATGGAAAGTTTCGGCTGCTTTTGTTTACTTAACCATTTGTTTCTCAGAGCCTCATTAATTAAACATCATTGATGCATTGTGCAATAATTTCTTTTCTTGGATGTGTTGAAAAATTCTGTCGTATGAGTTTTTTATTCATAATTGATATCGGTAGGCTCCTTGGCGCGATAAGAGACATTATTTACATTGAAAATAGAAAATGTTGTACAGTATCGATGATTAAGGAGATGCTAGGATTTTTGCCCCTGTATTGAAAAATTACTTCACTTCAATTATGATTAAGATCATTTTTGAGATGTGTTGTAATTTTAGCTTAATTCCACCTTGATAATTTTCCGGCTTTGATTCTTATTCAATTTTGATGTCACTGTATTAACATGGTTTCTAAGTTTTGAATTATGATCAAAATAGTTCATGCCGTAAAAATATCCTGGGAATTATGAATAACTCGCCATTGTACATTACGGTACATAAAAAATTTCGATACTATGAATAACAATTTTAGTTTAGGTTTCCACTAAAGAAACAGTTGTGACGTTTGCAAGTAAATTTAATTTTATGTACAACTATAGCATTCTTCATGGAACGAATTTTTCTTGAGTTGTAAACTCATTTTCGAGTTGACATTTCACATTAGTTCAATGTCTTAGTGCCCAGATATTCGAAAATTTTCTTATTTGAAATTATAGAAGAATTCGTAAACCTTTTGGATCAGTCATTTGGTTGCAATGAGAGTGACATACAAACTAATTTTTTTGGCTTCCAGTCGGGAAGGCTGATGACAACTGGTTCACCGAAGAAAAGTGAAAACCACGAACTACATGAAAAAAGTGTTCACAGCAATAAATAATACGAAGTTGAAGAAACTGAACTTATAGTGATGAATCAGAATTTTCATAATAGTCAGGTTGATGTTACAAGTAATTGGTACAGGGTGTTCCGAAAAAATGTATACATTTTTAAAAGGCTGTAGTTTCAATACTACCGGGATTCATAAGGGGTACATAAGGTGGGTAATAATGTATTCTAGATACAAAAAAAACTTTAGAACTTGCTCTTTCGAATGAAACCCGTCCCAGCCTCCTAGCACCAGTAGTATTCACATTGCAGTCTTTTAAAAATGAATGTATACATTTTTCGGGTACACCTTGTATATGGAATGATACGAGTATGTTTTTCAACTTTTAAAACTATAAGCACCTGAAATCAGTCTTGACTTGACTATTTCTCAGCTTAAAAGCTCAAGAAATTAACAACCCTTACATACTCGTACAGCTAAGAATATTTTGCTGAATTCCTTGGGGTGATTGTAGCCGGTTCCTTATTTATGCACACGCTGTGTATCAGAAATAACAATAAATTGCATGGGCCGACTGGTGACACTTGAAATAAGACCATAGCTTCTTGCCTTTTGTTTACTCTCCTCACATAAACATTGTTTAACCCCAGAATGAGAAAGTGGGCCTGAGAGGCCTAGCGTCATCTAGTCTCCGATGCTGATTATTTTATCCGCGTTCCAGGGGTAATCCTAATTAAGAACATAAATATATGAATATATGTTCCAAATTCAAGCGTGAAATCCAATTCACCACATGTTTGCATAGCATTGTATTATTATGTAATGTTTACATTACATTATGGTTTGCACCATAATACACTGGCAACAACGAATGACTCTAAAATGACTGAGCTAAATAGAAGTTGCTTAACATTAATGTAAACGTAATTAGCAGTAGAATTACACACGATGTGTTATCGGACACCCTTAGTTAATTCTTCTATCTGTATTTAGCTTCTCTAGCACGCACTTCTTACATATGTAAGACCCAAGTGAGAATCAAGAATGAATAGGAATTGTTACGTGTGGGTGAGCAGTTTCCAATTAAAGCTGTTCGTGGTAGATGAAATAACTCAGTTTACTGCGAGTTATTTAATTAGGCATTGTAGTTCCATATTTATTTCACTTCAGTCTAATATCAATTTCATCTTTAATTATTCAGCGCTTCAGTTGAAGGCAAAATATTTTCAAGCTTTCATTTTAAATGAGGTCAACATCTGAGCTGAAGTGCAAAAGCATGTAATGTACCCTACGTTATCACCTAAAGTACATCAGTACTCTGACCTACGGTCAGTGAGCGCATAGATCTACAGCAGTTTCAAGCTACCTTAATATATTTTTGTTAAATTTGCTGGTAAAATATGAGAGTTACAGTAAATTGACATTGTATTTCATTAAATCTATGATCTAATGAAGCTTCTTTCGTTATAAAATTACCGACATTGATATTTTAATTAGGTTACGTTTTTTAAAATTGTGGTAAGAAAAATTTATAAAAGAGATATTATGAAGTGATTAATTCCTGATGGTTCTGTGAATAAAATTGGAACTAAGGTAGGTATTTCTCCTAAATACCTTGTGTGATGGTAGTAGTAATGTGGTGATAGTAGTGATAATGTAAAGTGATGTGTAATTATGATGTGTTAACGTGTAAGGATGTATGAAGATGAACGGGTACGTGAAGAATGCCAGCGGTTGGGCCACAAAACCATTAAAGCCCAACCGCCGTCGTGCAGCAAAAATATAAACAAAGCATGTAGCGTAAGCAAGTCTGAACGCCTAGCAGTTGAAATATGTCCTACGAGTGCCTCGAAACCTTGGGAAGCATCGGATAAACCAACGGTCAAAATGAACACGATACACCTTAAAGCAAGACTGAATGCGCAAGGAGGAGGTAAAAGTCAGGAACAAACAAACAACAAACAAAAACGTATATTTCCAATAAAGTTGGTACATAAGATATGGAACACCATGTTTCTAGAAAACACCAACGAATTATATAAGCAACAGTCGGGAAATCAAGTGAGGTCAAAAGAGCAAGGTGTCATAGTGTGAACACCAGTGCTAGAAGCGGCAACGATTTACAGGGGACGCTACGAACTGAGGCCTAGCGATCGACGTCGAGGAAGCAAAAGACGAAGCATCACTCGGAGGGAGGTAAGAGTACTTCTGGGATGCCAACAAACAGCATAAGCGTAGTAGGGCACCTCTATCAAGGCATGCACTTACGGATTTTTCGCTCATTTTAGGAAGGATCTATCAGAATCTACAGAAACACTCTGAATCTGTCGAAATCTACGGGATAACTCGGGAGCTATCGGGATCGATCGGGATCTACAATATCTACAGTAACTACTAGTACTACTATGTCTACTACTACTACGACTTCTACTCTGAGAGTAATTGGATCCCTGGAAAAGTTCATATAAACTTGGGACAGTTTCGCCACTAATTAACTCGGAGGGTTTCGGAATTTCAGCGGCAAGTTGGATTTAATGTCTACGTGATTACTTCGGAATATCGACAACAGGAACCAAGTGGAAATATTAATTGATACAAATTCAACTTGTGCCCTTTAAACCAATGGAGGTTGGGAACCAGCGCGAGAAGCGCACACGTACGTACAGTGTAAACAACAGGACGGCCGACGCTACGCGAAGGCTCCACCGAGTGTATGTTCGTACATGGGAAGAACGAAGTGTAACGTAATTCTTTGCTCTGTTAGTCGTCCAGAGTGAACTGAATAATTTTCGTCAGTGAATTTGGTTAATGGGATTGCAATAATTATTAATTCATGAAAGTGTATTTAGTTAAGTGTTAAGGGTGAGATTAAGTGAAGGGATTGGAGTGATTTTCATTGAATTTTAACGCGTTCGCGTGTATTTAGGATGTGACGTAGATGGAACAGTGTTTCAATTCCGCAACCACTCGGCATTGTGTGATTCAAATAATTATTGTGAGTGGAATTGGTTGATTTGAGCAGATAGATCACATTGTTTTCATAACAATTTTACGTGTCTTTCGTGTATTTTCCGTGTGATTTTCCAGTAAATGTTAAGCTTATTAATTGTATTTATACCCTTCCTGTGTTGCCCTCATTAATGCATAATATATCATTCATGTCAGGGGGTTTGGATTCCTCCAATTTGCGACGTCTCTCCATCGTTATGAAAATTTGATTGCATTTCAATTAACATAAAATGTGTATGTAATACATTCACCTTGTAAGAATTCAATTGATACTCGTAATTATTACATATTATGCTGTAACCGTGTAGAGAGAGAGAGAGAACGTATCACCACACTTGAGTTAATATTTATTGTAAAGTGTTTTCATGGTGGACTTCAAATTCAGCCTGTCAAGAGTACAACATAAAATTTAAACTGACTTGAAAGTTGGGGAAATGTTCATTATTCCTTAGTCTAAATACTGTAATGAAACAATGATCTCAACGTTATGCATGTCAGTCATTGAAGACAATCCATGAATAAATATGATACCCATTTATTTGGATGAACAAACGACTTTACTATTCATCAGGATGGTGGGGCTAAACTTGTTTAGCATATACAATTATTTACATATCTAAGCCCCTCAAGCACTTCCTCATATGCTTTAGTGAGGATGTTTTTCTTTTGTATTGCGTAAATATATTTCCTGAAAATCCTTCATGATGTTCCGGCTGTTCAATTGTAAGTTTTGCACACCTGCGACTAAGAAGCACCATCAATATTTGCACACACAAAAGTGTGGGGACATCTTGTCTGTTTGATGGTGCACAAGTGTCGTAGTAACAAGAATAATGTGACCTCGACTTAATGCTTTTAGTGCACGCATCTTTGTTGGAATTTGAATTGCGTTGCCATTACGGAAACGCTACTTTATTCGAAATTGGGGAACAGACGTTAAATGGGTATCTAAATTTGGCTACGTGGATCTAAGCATATGCAGTCCTCCCAGCACATGCATAAAGGCTGTAACTTGAAGTATGTGACCCATGATTTTCATACATTTTAACTAACCATTTCGTACAGCGGTAAATTACGATTTAAACTTGAATAAATCTGTGAACAAGTTAAAACTGTGATCAAAAATTGGGAGCTCTTGAAAAATGATATAGGTGATGTTCACAGTGAACAGTTGTGTCTGCTGTTACACCCACGATAAAGGAAACTATGCAGTCTGATAAAGGCATTCTAGTCTTTGTCTCATGGCCTGATAAGGAGCGGGCTGTGCGTTCAATTGATATTCGTCAGGATTTCTTCGGCTCCTTGAGACCCCAGTTCTAATCGTGGGTCAAGGACTAACGATGATGAAAAAAATATTACATTCAGAGCTCCGAAGAAGATAAGCATTCTTTGTTTGGCTTAGATGTTCATTACTACATATCTGTTTGCTTATTCTTCCTAAAAGTACTCTCATAATTTCCGGTATTATTTATCATTATGCTGAAAATGAATTATTTGAGACCCAGGTTTAATGAAATAAAATGATACTGAAACGTTGGATAAAAGAAAGCAGTTGTGTAGTGCCAGTATTGTTGAAGTAAAAAATGGATATTCCTAAATTATGATAAGAGAATTAAATCGAAATACTTTAAAGAAAGGTAAGTTCGCAAATAACGTTAGAACTAAAATTAAAAACAGAACACGGAAGCAAAAGTACGGCATATTGTCTAAGGACTGTTTTGAAAGTTGACGTTGCTTTCGAGGTAACGAATGTAATCTATTTACATAAAGTAGACAGGTTTAAGTCACAGAAGTAAATTAAGACTAGGTACATGAAATACAGCCTGGAGAGGAGAAGGACATACGCTGCACCTGTATGTGTCTGCTTGACATTGGTTTTGAATGATGCACTAATGTCAAGTCTGACCTCCAGTTGTACCTACATGTGTGTCATGGAAGATAGAGCGCTCAGCGGTGACCATCGTACTCCCTTGACCAAACAAATTGTTATACATATTTTTTATTTTAAAAACCGAATGTCCAGGTCTTTGTCCAGAGATGTACAGGGTGTCCACAAAGTTTCTTATAAAAGTCTCTCATAAAATCTCAACAGCACCTCTTTTACGAACAGGGTCCCTGAAACACACAAATTCAAAACGTGATTTAAAACTTTAATAAACACTGAATAAAATGAAACAAATCTGAATAAAAAATCTTATGAATTACATTTGTAATAAATTTTTGAAATGGTAAAGAGACGTTAAAGAATTTATGAACGTGTTTACAAGAGAAATTACGTCACAAATAAAAGTTATTTCCTTAACTTCTCATAATGCAGCAGAAATAATGCAATATGATTCACATTTAGACTTAGTTTTATTTAACGGAAAATTAATTTTTTTCAATAAAGATGCTTTCAATATTTCGAAAAATGTAGAAAATTTTATAACAGAGGAATTTTTCAAACGTCCTACTTATTGAAATTTAGCAAAATGTGAGCCGAAACAAAAATATATTTAGAGTCTAGGATCAGTTGCATGTTCTCAATAGATTCACCAATAATTTATTTCAAATCGGGTTTGAACCGCGCTCTGCAGCGAGACTTCATTTGGGGGTGTTCCGGTGCAGTGCTTAGCTCATCTGCCTACGTGCCGAGACAATATTCATCTACATGTTTCAATGTAATAATTGTTTTCAACACCAGCATATTTTCAGTTCAACAGTTTACTACCTAACTATTTTTCTGCTTAAACTTCGCCATTCGAAAGTCGCTTAACTCGCATCCAATTCTTATTTAAGTGTTGACGTTTCTAAAAAATGTACAGGTTAGCTTCATCGATTTTATTCCTAAGGTGCCTTGTTTAAGCGAAGTACAATATATTCATACCACATTAATGCAAAACAGCGAAGAATTGCGAAAACATCTCTTGATAATCACTAACGTCAATCCCTTTTGGAAATACAATAACAGCACCGAAGCTAGTCATCACAAAGAGATTGGAATTACATTTTTAATGAAAACTCTCACAGTTGTTCACGTTGGGCCGGGAATCCATGTTCAATAGGCCCTAAGATTTTTTTGAAACGAAGAACTCCGACTTTAGGCTGTGCAAAATTGAAAAAGATGTTATGCTTCCTACTTTGGAAAATTAATTTTAACCCTTTCGCTCCTACTCTTGCATAATTCACGTTTCATTTCTATTTGACACATTTTTCACTTTATTTAAATGTTATAATTAAAATTTATTTTTATTAATCACTGCGCATGATTTCTCAAGGAGAGACAAATATGTCTCAACAGTATTGTACAGTATAATGTACAGTATAATATGCCTTGTACTATCATATCCCAACAGCATATTACATACACGTTGATCAAGTTTCATGAATTAGAGAAATAAAAATAAAACAATTTTTCAGTTTTGTTTCCAACACAATATAGACATGTAAATGCTCTAACCAATAATATTTATCATAAAATCTACATCCATTCACTAATAACGCTTTGGAAATAATATATATATATATATATATATATATATATATATATATATATATATATATATATATATATATATATATATATGCATAATGATCCTTTCTCAGATAATATTATGAGCTAAGGAATAAATTGACTTTTCAGGTAATAATTGTGAAACAATAAGTAGAACTCCTTTGTCTTATCATACCTACAATTTTTTTGAAATATATCTGTCCCATTAGGAGCGAAAATGTTAGAGTGATTTGAAAGGTTATGTAGTGAAACTTTTAAGGAAATTTATGGTATTTTTAACAATACACAGAAGCACTGACATTTGCCGTATAGGAGGGGCAGGGTATCAAAGTTTCGATGTCAAACTTTTATGACAAGCTGAATAACGTCTAGGTGTCTAAAAACCTGAGTCAATTTCAACGCAAATTGTTAGAATTAAGCCAATTTTAAAGCGTAATTGTAGGATTTGACTCTTCCTTTCAAGACTTTTTCATAATTACTTATAATTCCATTCTACAATTATAACTAATTTAGTATTAGTATAAGGGAGTACTAAAGATGCTAATTTATTACGCCCTTAGAGTTTCCCATACTTCAAAAGATACTAGACTTCATTAGTACTTGTGATATATATTTGTGCATCCACAAACACTGACAAACAAATCACCCAATGACGTATGAGCTCACACTTATCGCACTGTTCTGGACCATTTCATTCATGTTTATGAGGACAACATGAGTTCAATCATGAGCCCATTCACGAGTCCATTCATGTATTCTTAAGCACCGCCTAACAAATCACTCTATAGTGTACGACCTTACACTTGTCTCACTGTCGTGGACCTTGCAGTGGGGAGAAAAAAGGTAACGTTAAGTTCAGACGTCAGCATTTAGCAGTGAGCACAGCGTACAGTGAGCACGTGTTGCATGATGCTTTTGTACGTGTGTCCTGGTGTATGCAGAGCTGTACGTCTGAGCCCTGTTGACCAGCCTAGTCGGAACGTTGCAGCTGCAGTGAGTGGTAGAGTGAGGCTTGGTATCACCAACATATTTAGGCCGTGTGGATAATGCGTGAGAATCAGTTGCAAACTAAGAGAACTCTCCTAAAGTATGAGAGGGAGTGCAAAAGGAAACTTTTCTAGTAAATAACAAGGGACGCTCAAATTGTTTTGGCAAGGGAGTTTTGAATGGAATTTTCTCTACTTATTTTATGATTCGTGTTAGTACACAAGATTTATGAAAAATACCCAACGAGAGAAGAAAAACATCCAACTATAACTCTAGCTACTGCCAATTTGGAAAATATGTGTTTCAGACCGGGCAAAGAGGCCTTTTTTGTAAGGTGAAACAAATTTTTTTTAAATGCTATCGTGTTACTTCCATAATTGCCAAGGAGACTTCAGCATTGGCTCGAGATGTACGTATTTGTTTAGCGTTGTAGAATTTTCATCACTCCGGAGTGATAAAGGGTGCAGATGCTGGCATGTTATTTTTGCGATTAATTCATGGAAACCAAGTTGAAAAACTACTTCGGATTACGTGCTTCTATTACACCACGACTGCCATTTCTCGGAAGCCAGAGAACTAAAAGACTTTTTTGTATGTATGCTTTCAGAAACTCACTTTTGTGATCTTGAATATACAGTAACTAGTTTGGGTACTCTATTCCCAAGTAGCTAGATTCTCATTGGAATACGACTTTTCTTTGAATAGTGTTTTTAACCTTTAATCAAGAAGTTCATTTCATTCAAAATTATTATTCAGTTATCAGATACTATTTATTTATCAGATATTGAATATTTATTAACAATCTTCATTTTGAGTTTTACTGTAATGGATTCCACCTACTGTATTCTGCCTGACATGTAGGATCTGTACCAGCATCCAATTGAATCCTAACATAATTTTACTTATGAATTCTCCTACTATTAAACATAGTACGTGTAATTTTTTACTGTAAATGATGAATTGCACTCTTTTTTCAGACTACATAATAAGTAACCTATTTAACTCTAAATGAGAGTTCATTGAAAGACGGTGAATTTACTAAAATAATCACTGCTTTTAGATCATACCTTATAATGCAACCGAGGCTTCGCATAATTCCGATCTATGGCGTAAAAATGGGAATGGATTGTGAGATCACAGTGAATCCTGCGTTTCAGATAGTAACACCATCATGGTCGACACAAGCGCATCGTGGTGGGGGCTACCAGTGGGAAAAATGTGAGGGAGAGTTTGGCACAGGATATGCCTGAGGGTAGGAGGCGAAACGGAAAGGGATACTGGGAGGAAATAGAAATAAGTACATTGTGCACATATTTCGAGTGGTAGAGGTTTATCCATGGAGTTTGTTTGCAGGTGTGATTAGATTCCCATGTTGGATAGTCTTAGCATATTGTAATCGACAACGCTTGATCATACATAAACCGTCTTTTTCAACAGGATTAAAGAAACAATGAAGCAACCTCGTGCATCTAGGATGCAAAGTACATTTTGAATATTTAAATAAGGGTATAAGAAATCCACAAAGATTTCATTCGCTCACTACTTGAAATGGAAATCAAAATAAAACAATAGACTAATAACTTATGAAATAAGTGTTGATGAACTAGAAATTAATGCATAAAAACACTTTCACTGAATTGATGCAAAGTAATACCCAAGGTAGCAATTGTGAAAGCAGTGAAAGTGAGGTTTTTACGTACAAAGATCCTGTTCAGTCTTATTGAATTACAGTTATGTGACCTGACTTGCTGGGCATTGCAGAGTTCTATGACCCTGCTGATGTGTTCGTTATTAAACGAGTAATACGATTATGAATTCCGTAAAGCCCGGGCCTCCGATGCTGATTTCCAATCAACAATCGTTTAGCGGAACACTGAACTCACATATCAACATATCGAACTCTGTTGATTTGATGGTTGTACCTAGTTATTTTGATACATATAGGTGTCAACACACATATAGGTTGATAAAATATGCTCCGTTTTTGTAATGATGCTGGAAATTTTGATAGACACACTCAAAAACTTTAGATGTACCCATAACATTTGTGAGAGTATGAAAAATATCGTTATCGATGGGTTTTGTTCTTACTACTGCACAATAATTAAAAAGCACTGCTCAGAATTTAGATCTTAAATCGCTGTCTGAAGTGATGTTTTTTAAGTCGTAAAGTTTTATTCCATTGAAAATTTTGTAAAGCCGGTGACCTATTCGTAGGAGAATATTATTTTAAAGTACAAACCGAAAAAAAGAACCGAGTCTGTGCGTAGAATAGTTCGTTAAACGAATAGTTTTGGTTCGTCTGTCATTATATGTTTGATCACACGCTGTTTCATAGGTTTACCAGACTAACCTTTGATAAAAATTTAGAATATAACTATCTTACCAACCGTTCTTATTGACACTTTGTGAGAAAAAAACTGCGTTTCATTATTAACATAGACACGGTGATGGGTTTTCGATAGAATTATCGATCAAATTACTAATTGCATTGCCATCAGCCAAACTCTTTTCCGATGTGTCAATTCTGAATGAAACTGAACGATTACCGAAAATTTTTGAACGATTCGTTGATTAGTAGTAATGTTTGAAGACAGTCTACGAAAAATAATACACTATATAAATACGACCTTACTTTCCCTCACTCTCGATCACCAGGAGCTTTCTTTCTAAATACTATGAGTGACGTATGCTGCTATTCTTACGACTAAAATGACAACAAAGCGGGACTATGCAAGTTAGAAGCTCGCCTTGAAGTGGCCTAAGGAAGTGCCCTGGCGTAAAATGTTGCAGTTCCGCACAGTAGTTCTCTGTAGTAATGAACGCGGCGTGGTATCATAGTTCCGTGGTTGCCCAATCGGAGGCCATGGAGAGGAATTAATTTTAGTTCTTCAGTGTCTTCCAACGCCGACAATATCTTAATCGGACCAAGATCGTGGTACTGTGGCACAAGCATCCATTGATGCAGAGCTATCAGGAAGAAGTTGATTGCTGACCCTACATACCGTGACACAACTAAAAGATTTAAGTAGCTTTCAAGCAAATGTCTGGGAGTGAAAGCGCTCAGTGTAATTACAACTTAGATATTGAAGTAGTTTTCAAGCAGGGAAAAATTAGCTTCTGGCTAATTTTTGCCGACGAAAAAACCGTTACATTTACGAGTTAAGTTGTACTTTTATTGGAGAACTAAGAACTCCTTTTAAACTCTTGATTTTGGAACTAAAGTGGGAGAACTGGCAATAGTTATGGAGCGATACGCAGACATGCTGTAGGGTAAACACCAAAACCTTTGAAGCAGAGAACTGTATGTAGAAGACAACATCAGCTCTCATTTAATGACATCCCGACTTTTATGAAAGCAGAATACCTAGAAAATAACGTTCAGGACGATTGCAGCAGTAGGTTTACTGAATGAAAATGAAAACAGCTGTTAACGCCAGAGTAGCCACGAGTCGATGTAATGATCTTGACATTTGGGGCTCTAACTTGGGTCATATATATATATATATATATATATATATATATATATATATATATATTTATATTTATATATGTATATATATGCTTTGCTGAGTACTGAGAGTAATTGCTTAATGCAACGAAAAGAAATGAATTTGCAGCGAACTTTGCCGTGAGTTCACATGGTCAGAATCCTCAGTGAATAATTTACCGTAAATTCAATTAAGATACATGTATGCACATTCTGAGACACTGTCCTTGTATTGTACCCAGAGTACGAGCATTTTTCATCAACCATTTAGCATCCAAACAAACAGTACAGTGGAATCCATCACTAACTCATAGAGCCTTATTCGTGAGCGATTGTAGACACATTCTTGGAGGGCGGAGTGCACGCAAACATGCCCTCATTGCAGCTAAGAGTGATATTTAAGAGTTCTGCCCTTCAGCAGTGCTTCCAGCGGAGCAAGGATAACTTCTGAGAACTAGTTGAAATTCCGCCGGGCTTCAGACGTTGCACAATCTTCGTGGACTACTGCATGGGTGTTACTACACCGGCTTCCACCAAGCCAAAAATAACTTGTGAGAACGAGTTAAAGTTCGGCAAGGCTCAAGATGCTGTACTTCAGTGAGACGCTGTATGAGTCTTCCTCTACTGATATTTACGCAGACTCACGTTCACCCCTAAACGTTCTTAGGTACGACAACGGCAGAGAATATTAGTATAAGGACACTTCCTTGCCTAACTTTAGGAGATGTGGCACAGATTCGTGATATCTATGTTTGAGAGCCAGCAACGCCTTATTGGTGATACTATGCACGGTTATACGTGTCTTCTCTTTAAGCGAAAATAACTACCAGAGCGAACTCAAACAATATCGGCAGACTATACTTGGAAAGCAGGGCAAGGGCTACAGTTCACTTCCTCCCTAGATTACGAGAAGCTTGAGTTTTATTCAATTGAAACTTTATAAAGACAGTATGCGTAAGCTTTAAAGACTTAATCACAAAAGGAATGAATAGATGTAGATCCGTATCAGCTGTGTTTCAAAAGCATACTTCTAAGTAACTAGTATACTGGATTACCATTTTTGAGAGAGATGAAGTCTGTCTGTCTCAGTTTATTGATTGGGTTCTGCTTCAGTTAAATTGTTATAGAACATGATGCATTTGATGATATGGGTAACAATTAAATGAGGACGCTTTTGAGATTAATTAACGACACGAAGTCTTTATTTCAATTCCGCGAAACGCAAGCCTCTCTAAGTCACTGCCGGCGTCATTTCAGGCTGTATTTGAGATCCAAAAGAAGTAAAATCTGTTTTCAGGAACTAGTGAGTCCAAATTGGATTACAGAAAATTTGTGTGTGTCAAAAATTCGTGTTCATAATAAAAACATAATTGCATAAAAATGGTTAAGTGTATCAAGGTAAAATCTAGAGCAAACACTTAATGATACTACAGTACTTGGTATCATGACAACACAATTCCCGGGGACCGAAAATTTCAGTATTTTGGGGCTTTCGATGAGTACTGATGTGCAGTCTTTAAACAATAAGGATCTCGAGCCAGATCACTTCTACCACTCCATTCTCTTTTCTTTAGTAAAACGCAAGCGGCGTTGCTTTTAATCTGTACAGCGTCACCCATCGGAGTTGATGCATTTTGAAAATCGTCACATTTTCGGAGCAAAATTCATCAAATTTTTACACTGACTTCTCTTTAAGGCATTTATTTTTTATTGTTTTATAATTATTTTATATCAAAACAAAGGTTAAAATGTAGAAGAAGGATATAACAGCCGATGGTATATGACATCAGTACCGCTTAACAGGCTTATGTGAAGCCATCCTTCTCATCTTTAGTTTAGTCAAACCCAATCTTCGTGGTAGTCACAGCTTAGAATTGCTTTCTATGTCCAGCCTTCCGTCACCCCTTCAGTTAAATCCAAATCTTGTTTCCCATGCTTACCTTTCAAGTTGTCTTCATCAGCAGTTAAAAGTTGGATATCATATATATTCAATGTCAGTTTAATAAGATCTTTTTAATTTAAGTTATCACTAATTTAAGTCGGAAGTGAAAACATCTTTTAACAAAATGGAAGGAAAATTCATATTTTGATCCAGTAGTGGTAAAAAACCTTTTGGACCAACACCTGTATGCAGAAAAGAATATTCTGAAAGATAAAGGTGCAGCTTGTACATTTAGTGCAAGATACAACGTTATTTGAGCTGTCATATCTGAACTTTATTTCATCGCTGCAACTAAGTTACGTTATGCAGTTTACGTCTACCATAAAATCTCGTTCACACTTCACCTTTCTTTTTCGGAAATTTTTGCCACTATGCTGAACTATCTCAAAACAACATGATCTATATCACACAGAAGAGGAGAATACTTTAAAAATTATTCAGAGATTGTAATTCAATTTTATTTTAACATTAAACATGACCTTGCCGGGCTCGCTAGAAATTATTGGGACTTCTACTCCTTTGCGTAATCTAGGAAGTTATTTCTGAATTTAGTTATTTCTGAACTATGCTAGGTGCGAAGCTATTACTACATCTGCACAACTTCTATAGCTTAGAAAGTTCTCGTGGAAAGTTTTACTTTCTTTAATTCATTCACGGTACCTTATGTGGGCAAGAACTTTTTCGTGGGCTCGATTTTGTGGGCTCAGGAAAACTCGATTTGTGAATGAAACATTCGATCAAAATATATCGTAGCCTTTGATGAGAAAGTTAAAACGCCAGAGATCTCACTAGTAGGATACACGTCATGAACAGGGTACAAGATATCCACCGAATATGATGTTATGTCTTTTCGCTGTTGGACCACGCATTAGTAGTCTCAACAGCACAAGTGAAGTCGTAAATGAGACTCAATAGAGGTAATATTCTGGAAACTTTTAAGATAGTGGAGAAAAAGAAGCAAACTTACAAGTATTAAAATGAATAGTGTGGCAACATTTGTGCCTCATTCTAATCGTAAAGTTCTAAAGAACTGTCAAACTTCAAGCATATGCATATTTCTATCCCGTGTTATAGACGTCTGCAGCTTCAAAGCAGTTTTGCAAGCTCTATCTTGACCAGCCCACAGACCTTTAAAACGAAGACGCAAGACGAAAAAATCAGGAAAAAATCCAGCTTGCTATAAAAAGCAACTCGTGCGAGGGTACTATGCAGCTGAACGGAACTCGCTTACTAATTCGCAAAGAGGTTTAGTAAGAGTTCGAGCTCCGTGTTGGGTGCATGTGCGGTCAGACCTTGTGTTAAGAAGTTGTTCTGGGAGTGAAATTGGGTAAGGAAAATTCACACAATTCAACCTATAAAGAGAAATCACATTAAGTTTTTTATTTATTTGCTATGTCATAAGTGCTACTAGGGTGATCTTTATTGACCTGTAGGGATTTTTAAATCATACATTGAATGCAACACTGTTTCACCCAAAAATAAGTGGAATGTTCATTGACCGACTAAAGATGAAGGGAACCAATATATGATATGAGATTACACTAATACATGCTGCACAAAAGCAACTGTATCATGAAATATTATAGAAGCTCGATCGTTTTCTATGATAAGTTTTCTAAAGGGATTTTATGAAGAGAAACAGTTAGTACGCTGTGACATGTGTGTTTCGAAGAAAAAACGGGGTCGTTTTCAGCTAGCCAAATTAGATCTACGAAGCTATGAAGCACTTGTTCATGATCAGTCTTATCAAAAACCAGTATTGTTTAATGTTGCTTGACGCTAGATTTTTTTAAGTATTCAAATCAGGCAAGTTGATTGCTTGTAATGGCATCTCCGCTGTCGTATCGCATCCCGTAACCTCGATAAGACATCAGGGTGCGTTTAAAGCGTTAGGCTTCTTACACGTGCCTACTGCTAGGTGGGTTATAAGCAAGGTGCCATTCAGTATATCAGTGCTTTAAATTATAATGAAAACTCTTGCTAGCGAAGCAGTGCCGCAGAGAACCCCGCTGAGGTACCTTTCTTATGGCCCACCTGCATGAGTGTCCGATTTACTGCTTAAAAAGCAGGTCGGTTGCGTCATGTGATAACTACTTACTGAATTTGCTACGGTCTGGTGTCATTAATTGCTGACACTGGATTTATATCCTGTCATATATAAATCTTTTGCCAATTAACTTTATTGATGAACATTGTATAAAGAAACCTGCTCATGCGTCGGTGATGAGGATTTTACAAAACAGAGGCAATTCAAGATACAAAAGCGTTAATCGATTAACCATAGTCCATTGGTTTAACAAACATGAAGAGATGAGATTACATCATAGGCTCTGGTGTCCTTGAGCAAATATGAGTTATTTATTTTTAGTTATATCTAGTTCTCAATGTCAGAAAAGAATTAGTTTTACACGAACTGCCTCAGGTTTAGGAGTGTTGCCCAAAACTCTCCACTCGGTCAGCTTTGAAATATTCTGTTCAGTGGAACCTCGAGATACGAGTGTAATTTATTCCAGCACTGAGCTCGTATAGCGAATTTCTCGTATCTGTAACAAATGTGTCTTGTTAAATGCAAAAATGAAAAAAAACAATGAAATCATAAAGGCACAAACGCTAAGATCTTCACGCTACAGAACAAGGGACACTGATTCACAAGGGTGAATCGGAGTTGAGGCGGATCGGGAAACACGCGTCACGTATACCCACAGCCTGGTTTGTGGCTCGTTACGCGAGCAATGATCGTATTTAGAGCAGAATTTTTCGCTCATATGTTCCTCGTATCTTGAATTTTTCGTATACAGAGCTGTTTGTATCTCGAGCTTCCACTGTACATGGTTTACTATGTGCATTGCATTAGATTCTGCGACCCTAATAACAATTTAAAAGTTAATTTAAGTGAAAATCAAAACAATAGTGGTCGTAATTTTATTTCTTATAAGGATGATGATGTACGATTTTTTTCTTGATTACTATGCCTGGAGTCTTAAATTGTTTTTAAAAGTTTTCAAAAAAATATAACAGAATTGACCTCTGTGGCTTAATAATTACTTCTGCATAAATTAATTTTAATCATAAATCATGAATTGCACATCTCAAGTCGAACTTTAAATGTTGAAACATTTTAAGCCCTAGAACTTAAAAAAATCTTATGATTTGTTTTGTTTCATAAGAAACCAGTTTAAGCACAACCACTTCACTGGTTTAGAGGCATGTCTTAAAATTGACTCTTCATCACCTTCAAGTTTCAAGATTTTGAGTGAAGTTTCATTTCTTCTTAAGAATATTTAGGCTTCTGTTAGAAGAGTGAATACATCTTAGACTTAAAAGGAGTTACAGGTAATCATGAATATTAAGAATTTGGTTTCCACTGGAGATGTAGCAATCGAATGATCTGGAGCTATTTTTAGCAGGGACTTCTAATATGCTCATAATCTTTTCTACTGTACTATTGATAAATTAAAAGAAATTTTACACTTGCTAGAATAAAAAAATGTGTGTTTTGTTCACAATGTTAGCAAAGTGTTGTATTTTTTATGTTCATTATGTTTCTACAATAGTGGAAAAGTTTTACACTTGTGCCAGTATAAAAGTACCTCTATCATCGTATCAGAATGTTAAAATTTTAATATCCCAGTACTTTGCAGAGTTTAAATGCCTTACGTGCATTGAATAACAGACTAAATTCATTAAGAATGAGAGCTGCGGTTGTTCCACAGTTAGCAACCGCATGACAATTTCGTACTTGCTTCCTGTTCGTTGACCGCGGTAGCGTCACGCCCTGTGAGAGTCAGCTGTTTTGATGAGACAGCGAAGACAAGAACGCCGAGGTGTCTCAGCTTTGTAGCGGTTTGTCAGCTGGAAGGTGTGCGTTGTGCTCTTAATGCGTGTGCGCTTTCAGTGCCATTCAGAAAACTTAGTGGTGTACCTGGATCCGTGATTTTAATGTCCGGTGCATAGCTTTTCTTAGGATGTATTGGTGAATGAATGTCAGTAGTCAAGAATTTTGTTGGTTTTAAACTTTGGATATGTATTTCATCGACGAGGTCGTTCAATGAATTCGAAGACCAAACTTTCTTGATGCTTTGTTGATGAATAATTTCAATTTTCTCTTAAGTACATGTTCTTTTTTTTACAGAATAGGTACTTCATTCATCTAGTTGTCATCCGTGGTTTTATTTTATGAGAAAACTATGTGAGTGCTCTAACCTGAAAATTGCCTCCCTTTGCTGCGTGAAAAACTCATAAACACCAACATTGTGAGCCCTGATCTAAAATAACATGAAAAACATGACGAGGTCGAGGAAAATGGGTGCTGCAGCGTTAGCTGCGGCCTCTCCTGTGCAATTGCAGTCACCGGGGCTGAGGAGGAATGGCTCGAATAGTTCTGTTGTGTCTGTGGGTGAGGCTAGACGCCGGGCTAGTGTGGACAGCATGGCAGACGCAGGCTCTGCCAGTGCGTCTTACAACACCGACAACGCCAAGAATCTCAAATATGTAGAAACTTTGGTGAGTACTTTCTTGTTCAAAATCCTTTTCAAGGCAGGCTAAGAATAATGGAGAATCTAAAATTGTAGATATGAGTGAAGTTTGAAGTTTTTTGAGTTTGGGGTTTTGGATCCGTAGAATTTTGGAAGGTTGTAATGATGAAGTGTTCTAGTTTGCAAGAACTAGAATTAATTTGTAACTTTGGTGGATTCATGTATGGGATGTGGTTTTGTATTTAAATGGTTTAAAATACGTGATAATGGCAGAACTAAGGTGAGACCATCCATTGAAATTGTGGTAGTTTCTTAGCCTTTCGTTAAACAAAATAAAGCTTGATTACTTCTATCAAATAACCAAGCTGGAGGGAATTTCGATGCTGTTGAACTGAATTAATTCATTATTAAACATAGATTCCAATTAACTAAGATACTTATTACACGGGACATTTTACAGGCTGGTTTCTTCAAAATATTTTCTTAATGAATTCATTATATTCCTGTATTACTTGGTGATCTAAAAGAAGCGATATTTTCTAACCATTTGGACATGCATTTGTTAAAACTTGTGTAAACTATAGATACTCCTCAAAGATTTATTCTAGTTGTTGTAATTCACTAAGATTATAAGATTTACGAAATCGTGCAAAAGAAGCGCTAATATTGAAAAGTTCCGATGTCGCCACGCATCATTCATGGAATATCCTCAGGCATGGGCCATTTAATTTTTTTGATAGCTATTTATTCCACGAAAATCACCAATATATTTGTGAATAAAAATACATACAATATAACGTATATTTTGGCTTCACAGAAAGCGAAGTCCCGTAGACAGTCGTGTGGAGGCTAAACATCGAAATTGCATTAACAAGTTGCCTCCGATTGCCTGATTGGTGTAAAACTTCACTTTGTACGTATAGTCACTAGAAGGATCTGAAAAAATTACGGAACCTAACCTAAGTGGTACACATACGTACCACTTCGGAGTCAACGTGTTAATACACCATAACTAATTCCAGACAACGATCTCATAGGTTAGAGGACATAAACTAATGTTGCAGAAGTCGAAGTGGCGAAAGTGCTTAATATTTAACTTTTCAGAAGGCGGTTTCATCGTCAACGCGAACTGGAATTTAAGTTTTGGTAGTTTTGAAGGACTGTGAAGTTCCAACGTGTAATAATTATTCATGGAAAGGTTTTTAGAAAATATTTCGTGAAGTTAAATATGTGTCGGTGAGACATAACGCAGGGCGTTTCATTTACTTTTTCAAAGTTACTTTTGGTTGCGTTATGTTTTTAAATTGTCTTTAGTTCCAATTTTATAGCCGAGGTCAGGAACATTTTTATTTATTATTACTGAAAGTAGAATTGTGTTTCAGTATCTTAAGTATACACATTATTCACAATACATGGGTCTGTATGGGACTTAAATGAGTCTATTGGAACTTGGGTTCACAAATTCACAAATTTATTCGATATTTTGTGGCTCTGACGTGTTATCAAAATTAGATGCACGCAAATTCCTTATGGAACCTAGTAAGAAAATACCGTTGGCATAATTTTTTCTGAAAATACTTTAAAATCGACAAATTCTCAGAGAAGATAATTGTTAAAGTGGTGGTGAATTTAGCTTCACTACATTAAAGTTCAGGTTAATTTTATCATGTAGTTTTGTAATACTGATCACTTACAAGCGTCTGAATTCCCAGTTGTAACGGTAGCACTGAAGGTAACTCTAATCCAAAGGTGCTTTAATTGCCATGAAAGCTTTCTCCTTCATTGCCATGTGCTTCCCATTCCAGTACCTACGCTGAAGGTACAGGCGTATAGATCATGGGTACGCGATGGGTCTAATTCAATCCAAAGTAAATATTTTTATAATTTCCTGGTAAATACCTATTCACATAAGTGGTTACCTTAGTTACCACTTTCATAGTGTTAATAGTAATTGTTTTATTGCTGTGAATTTCATTCGTATGATGCCTATTTGACGCCTTTTTTGGAAATGAAATTTTTATCTTCGCTTTCATGTGTTTAAATCAATTACAGAAAAAATGTGTACCAGATGTAAGAATATTCTTCAGGTATATTGCCTGTAGCAAATATTAGTTCTCTAGATATATATGGAATGATATTTATAGTGCATTAATATTTTCCAATTACGGTGAAAGATCAATTTTGTGCATCGCTGTGTGGATGACACAAACAAAAACAAGAAATTTAGAGTTTTCAACAAGTTTCTTTTTATGTAGAATATTTACTGGGACCAAATTTTTAGCACATGATAGTATGAAATTTAGAACATTCAATTCGTTTCCATTTAAATATTTTGTATTACTATATTTATCTCGTCTTCAATGGAGTATTCATCTCTTTAGTAACGGTTGCTTAACATTTACTTAATTTTAATTTTAGAATCGTTTCTAATAATTCTGAAGTTTTTTTTTACCTTGAAGCTAACTAATTCATACTGGCTTCACTTCCCTTTTTAAAGATTCAATATGATTTTGAAATACTAGAAATAAAATGGCAACGCGTATTTTTCCCCTTCGTCACGTTCTTTAATAATTATGCTAGTATAAAAGCATTGAAAATTTTCGTACATGAGAGGTTTAATAATGAAGTTGACTCTCTTATCTAAATCCGAAATCAGTTGTCGAAACTGTTTCATCGTACTTCACTAAACTCGAAAAAAAATTTAAAAGGTGTTTCTCATGGAATGACAATGAATATTTGGCTTTATAACTCCATTTAGCTTTGTAACTCCAACTTACTATTCCAATCCTAAAGATTACGAAAACCAGTTTTGAACTTCAGCCGCGATTTTGTGACTGGCGAAGTTCGAAAAAATCATTGACAGTATATTAGAATTGTTTTGTATATTAGAATTATTTTGACAGTATATTAGAATTATTTTGTTCTTCTTAGACTAGTTGTAGATCTCGATAAATTTTTAACGCCAAGCTAAAATATTTTGTAAAATATTTTTTGGCATCAGTAAAAAATGAACACTACGACACGCTTCGAGTAGATTTCGACATCCCTACTGTAAAAAAACCTCTTGTTTTATTAAGCTAGAGAAGGCAGTTTTACCAAATCAATGAAGTTTGTGTAAGCTAGGTCACGTTGGGTACGACCATTGGTTTCTGACCTATTTTGATGGCGGAATGGCTATACTTTAAAATCTATTTTTTCTGTAGTTGAACTGCGAAGGCCGTGACTTATCTTGATTCCCTCGCTATTGTAAAATTAATTGCTTTGATCCCGAGAGAAAATTTTCTAATGTGCTGTTCCCCTCGCATATTTGTCGTTCCCCTCATAGGTTAATGGATTTTTAATAGCAACAGGAGTTAGAAGTAAATTTTTTTATTCATGCTGAGTATTTCAAAAGCGAGAATTTTGCATTTAAAATTGGGCTAAACTGCAGTAATTCGTCATTTTCTAATTTTTAATTTTTTTTTCAATAGAATTTGGTAGGGAAGATGGTATAGTTGAATGAATTTTCATGTTTTCAAAAAAGTTAATATCAAGACAGTGCTACTGGAGAACACAGAGTACACTACTTTTTCAGATGTTTCTAATTTTTTTTAAAGTTTTGATGCCTACGCGTACCACTAAAGAAGAGCGGTGAACAATTGTCAGGGCTGAATCATTACCTTCCTGAATTTCCAACTTCATTCTCTGTTACGTTAATCTATATTCTTAATTTATTTGGTATTAGTCATATGACTATTTGTCATGGAGTGTGCTTCTTAAATGAGGTAAGTTTTCTGACTTAAATTTCTGCTTATTAGATTGTGAAGTCTTTTTGTTTTCGGTTGTTAGAGAGTTCCGTTAACGTTAAAATTATTTAGTTAATGAAGTGCTGCTTCTATGTGAGTGAGATTTCAATCTAAGATCATAAGAAAAATTTATAACTAAAAATGCATAGATCGTTGAAGTGATGTTTGGCTGTGTCGAGCATCTTACACAGGTTTTAGATTATTTAAATCGATGTTGTGATGTTTTCGTATTACGAAATACGAGTGTTGGTATCATCAATTTGTTCTACCTTTGATAATTTGTAACTCACAAGTGCCGTTTACTGGAAAACATCACTACATCATGTTGGTACCACCTCCGAACTTCACTGTGGGGATGACGTTTTGATGATAATGAGCGGTGCCAATTTTTCCACTTATTGTTTAGTTAGTTACAAACTGGTCATAAAATTGTAAGGTCTAGTTAAATACGTGCATTCCATGTCTTTGAGGATGAATTAAGAAGAAAAAGCTAATGTATGGGAAATATGCCGTTCACTTCCATTAAAAAGCTGTTCAAGCTTTGATATTGCATGCCCCTGAAGTAAAACAAATATTCAAGATGTAGGAAATTGATTTTTTGACCAATGAAACAAAGTTAAAATTAAAATGAACAAGTTGATGTGTTATAACTCTCGCCTCAAAGAAATTAAGTGGCATTTTAACTAGGTACCTCCACACGTTGCTTCATGTATTATCAGCGCAACATGAGCCTGATCGTACCACATCACTACTTACAGTTGCAGAATTCGAGATTTATTTTCATCGTTTTCTAAATGAGCAAGTAAACTGTAAAGGCGCGTGCGTATCTCAAAAAAGGGAAATTTCTGCGCAGCGCTGAAGTTATGTTAAAAAACGTACACACGTGTCCGGTTATAGTGAGTACTTGCAATTAAATAGGAACTCGTCCGACAGCTTTAGTTCTATTCTGGTGGCACGGTATTGTAAAATATTTTCCTGTCACACAAGTTAGTCTCAATATGTACGAGTATGTATTGGGTCTAAGCTGGCCTAATTAGTCTAATATTTCATACATAAATGCGATAAAAATAATATATAAACATTTTATAACATTCATTCAATTTTTTTTATTTTGAACGATGGTGTCGGCATGTCCTAGTTCTGTATTGAACTTTCTACTGCTTTTATTCATCAATTAGAGTAAGATATCAAGTTTGTTCATGCTTGTCTGAAGATCAGGCACCTCCGAGGTATCCTAAGTCATACTGATAGTGAATGTAGTCCATAAAATTTAATAAATATTTATTCTATCATTTAACCCAGGTGCAAATATTGTCATATGATGGTGTTGAGTATCATTTATTTTATTAACTCGTTTCAGGTTCATACTTTTGATGGAAAGACATGTGTAACGTGTTAAAAAATTTATAGATTCATATCCTTATATATATGATAGGGGTACAAATTTTGAGCTGCTGAACAGCGCAGGAACTCGATTATAAAAAGTGGTATGCTTTTTGTGCCATAAAGTATTAAACATGACACTTGGGAGTGTGTATCACCAGGCTTGAAAGGGTTAACAAATTGTTATTGAGTTTGATATATCAATAGTCCTTAAATCGCATAATTCTGAATACTGCGCGAAATCTTAACACGTTTCCTATGGTTCAAAATTGCGGTTCAAGTAATATACCTAGTGGTACATATGTGTACTAACACGTAGGGACTATTTTGAAAATTAAGTTTTATGGTCACTGTTTTGAGCATAAATTCACTCCAATTGTACTCGAATAGCTAAAGTGCATGGAATTCTTTTTTAACAACTTATAACGAATAGTTTCTCTATGATTTGTTCTTAATAAATAACCACATCCCTTGAGAGTGAGCTCTGAAGGATTTTTCTTCAGCGTATGTAGAAGTCTTAGCACCTATGGGAGAGGGATCCTTCGCCCAGGAAGAATTTGCAGGATTCCTGAGCTCCACTCGGAGGTATGCTGATAGTGTCTGTGCTCGTCAGTCCGTTTTATTGAAATAGAGATCCTCAATTATGTTTCTAACAGCAGAATCAGTAATGTTTGTTGGAGAAATCGGTCCTGGGTTTATTTGTTAGGCCGCGTGTACCTCATTGCCATCTGATGTTTCTTATGCGGGAAACTGGTGCGCTATGTAGCTGATATTTCAAACGTGTTGCATCTTTTATAACTAATTTTTGTGCTTCACCTATTCGTTGAAATACTCTTCTGACAGCTCTAGCGAACAGTTCGATTAGAGATAGTAAGATTTGACCGATGTTGAACTGAATCGTGACAGTTTTACTGTTGTGGTCGCTTACGCTGAGAGAAAACTAG
>VCRD01001885.1:16053-38910 GCA_006783055.1 Trinorchestia longiramus
CAAAAGGCGGACCTACACCATATTAAATTATAATTTGTTGATTTTTGAAGGTGTTTCCATTATTTTGTCTACCACCTGTAGAAATTATAAATCTAAAGTTCACATCCTAATTTACTTTTTCTATTTCAATAAGCCAGATGTCAAACAATATTTGAAGAAGAATTCTAAGAAGAAAAGATGATATGATACTCACATGAAAGAAGTAAATATTTTTGTGTGAAACTTGAGCCTGGGGATTCTTTCCAACAGCTCGAATATTTGGTTGAATGTGAGAGAGGCATACTCTCAAGTCTTCCGCGACACTTTCAAGCCTTGCACGTTTCTTAGTTTTAATGTTGTTCAAATAAGAAAATCCTAGTTCACACAGGTAAGAATTTGAAAACTGCAACAGAATCGTGATAGATTTTTTGGCACCCGAAGGGTACTCTTCCATAACCGAAATCCAAACGGAGTCTAACGGTAACTGAACATACAGTAATACCTTCTTCATTGCGTCTTTCGTTTGTGCAAGATTGTGTCATTGCTCTTTTGTTTTCGAGATTGCGCTTTTGTTATTGCTCAGAGAATGGAGTTGCCAGATAACTCCATATGACCGAGCAAGCAGCACCTTATCGGTCAGTGCACTGGTTGTACTATTTTGTATTAGCTTGTGGTTTCTTGCCCTCGAAATGGAGCGAAAGAAATCAACACGAGTTCTGAAGGCAAACTTGGAAGCCCCAAATAAGAGGAAAGTGACAAGCATATATACAAAATTGAAAGTGTTGAAAACCCATCAGGAAGGCATGAATGGTAAGGAGATATCTAGAGTTATGGGGATCCCTGCATCAACAGTAAGATTTATTATCAAAAACGGAACTAAAATTAAACAGAGTGCAAAACATGTTCCTGTCTCTGCTACTCAAACAATGAAGAAACCCGTACATGAAATGATGTCACTGATAGAATCTATGCTATTTCAATGGATATGTGATCAAAGAGCACGTAGCTTGCCACTTAGTGAACATTTAATTCGGACTAAAGCTTTGTCTTTGTATGCATACTTAAAATCAAGTGCTGATAACAAATTTGATTCTATTCCTAATTTTGCAGCCAGTCGAGGATGGTTCGCTGGTTATAAACGAAGGTTCAACATGAAAAATGTATTACACGGAGAGGCTGCTAGTTCAGATTCTAGCTCTGTGGCGCCATTTGTTAAAAAATTTAAGCACATAATTACACAAGGGGAATACTCGCCTCATCAGGTATTTAATGTTGATGAGACGGGTTTGTATTGGAAAAAACTACCCTCCAGAACAATTATAATAGAGGCAGAGAAAAATGCACCAGGATTCAAAGCAAGCCAAGATCGATTGACCCTACTCTTAGGTGGGAATGCGTCTGGCAGTGTGAAGCTTAAGCCACTACTCCTGTACAAATTGAAGAACCCCAGAGCTTTGAAAAATGTAGCTCATGATTCGTTGCCTGTTATCTGGAAAAGTAATCATAAGGAATGGATAACAAAAGAAGAATTCATAGAGTGGTTCAGAGATTATTTTGTTCCGTTTATTGAACAATTTACAAAGCAGGAAAACCTAGATAATAAAGCTTTGTTACTTTTGGATAATGCTCCAGGTCATCCTCCGGAGGAACTGAACGATATGTTTCCACACATACAGATTACATTCCTGCCCCCGAATGCTACTTCTGTACTGCAACCTATGGACCAGGGTGTCATCAAAGCTTTTAAGGCTTATTACTTACGAGACACTATGAAAGGACTTGTAGATGAGACTGATAAAAGTGTGGAGGGTATCAAATGCTATTGGAAACGTTTCAATATTAAGACAGCTATAGAAATCATAAAAAATAGTTGGAATAATGTGTCTTCGACAACATTGAATTCTGCATGGAAGAAATTGTGGCCAGAGTGTGTGAATGAAATAACAGAAGATTCAAACAATTCAGAACCCATCGAAGCCGTTAAGGAGCTTGCAACAGAAGCTGGTTTTGCGGAACTAACATCAGATCATATTAATGAATTCCTAAGCAGTCACGAACAGGAACTTTCAATTGATGAATTAGTAGCTATACACAATAACAGTGAAGGTGATGTTATAGAAATTCTTGCTGAAGATTTACGTAACGAAGTAGTTGCAGCAAATGAAAGGAAGAAGGATTTAGCAGAATTTCTGGAAGTGGCTGAAAAACTTAAGAGGAAGGCATCGTCAGTAGAAGTGGATGCAAAGAAGCTTCGCTCATTCCACCAATCAATTGACGCATTGACGAGTTACTATAAGGATGAATAAATTATTGGTAGTAGCTATTACATTTCATTAGTTAGTATTAAAATTTCACTGTTTACAGCAGTGATAGGAATAAAACGTTCTATTTTCAGTAAGGTCTGTAATATGTTAATTCTTGTTAGTTTGCCATACTTTGATATAACTGCAACATATCAAACGAGTTTTTCTCTCAGTATCATAACGATAGCTTCATAAGAACTAATTTAGAGACCCTACTCCAGAACCATACGTAATTAGCTTAGTTACCCGCAAGTAACCACTTTCTCGGAATGTTTTTGTCATTGCGCTGCTTCAGTCATTGCTCAAAGTTTCTGGAACGCAACACAGCAGTGACGGAGGTATTACTGTACTTCAATTTCAGTCATCGATTGCTGTAAAGACTTGCTAATCTTCTTCTTCTTCAATCAACTCAAAATCAGTCGGACGGGTAACAGCCAAATCTGTAAAGGTATTTCGAATGCAATAATACTCAGCAATGCTGATAAAGTTTCCATCAATTCGCTTTGCTAAGCATATCAGATGTTCATTAATGATTATAATAGGAATCATCTTTTTATTGCATGTTTTCCAAATTAATGGAAAAATGTCCAAATTACCTGCCTTGATTCTGTTCCTCCAAAAAATTTTTTCTTAAAACCAACCAAATTATCTGTAGAAGTTAAAACGTTTTCATTTTTACCTTGCATTTCGATATTCAAAGAATTTAGGTGGCCAAATATCTGTTAAATACTGAACTTTGGACATCCACAAGTCATTACTAAGGTATTTGCAAAATCGATCACGTTTTTCATTCTCAACGAAGGAGAGAAATTCTTTCTGAAGTTAATTCATACGTGAAAGCACTTTTCCTTTGGACAACCATCGTACTTTTGTATGTAATAGCAGGCGAACGTATTGAGAATTCATATCCTTGCATAACATAAATATTCTAGTTTTCATGGGCCGTATTTTAATGTAATTTAATATTTCGATGACTTGATTTAATATATCCTTTAATTCATTTTGAGTGATCTTTGAAAACAGTACTTCTCTATGCAAAAAGCAATCAGTTCGCACGTTGCTAGGGTTAACTTTCTCCACCAGAGAAACACACTCCCACGCACGACTCCCATGATAAGCCAATAAGCCATGCTTTACAAGGTATGCCGACGTTATAGCAAAAACATTTTGACCTAGAAGTTGTCGATAAAATCTTACAACAAAGAAATTGGTTAATTATGATGTCATAAATAAAACGTATGACTGCAATTAACTGGGCATAATTACTGATGTTAGTAGATTCATAGATTTGTAACGCAAACAATCTGTTTTCAAGTTTGGTCACTACGCATTCCTTGATGTTATCTGACAACTCGATAATCATGTGAATTGTTATTTGAAAGAGGAATTTTTCTAATTTCGTTTTCAGCATAGTTGATTATTATTGCACGCTGGTAGGATTACTGTTTTGTTCATTATTACCATTATTTTGCACGCTGGTAGGATTACTGTTTTGGCAAGGACATGCGACCTTTGTCATGATAGTTATCATATATGCATAGGTTTTTATATTTCAGGGCGATGTTTAAAACGTATGTACCGACGTATGTATTGACGAAGTGTATGTATCGACAGCTACGTTAGGACCAGCTACGTAAACAAACTCTACCAACAGTGGCCCGAGAAACATGCTGAGCCCACAAGACTTTGACTCATAGGCACAACACAGCGGTTGAGTTATGGGGCTTGAGACTCTACGACAAAAATTAAAAATGAATAACAAAAAAAGTTAAGCTTGTATAAGAAGGCCATGAAGCGAGAGAAGGAATAACTTGGAAACTAGATCTTGGCGACGATGTAGACTGTTGGGACGGAGAGCAGCATTTAGGTTTTGGGCAAAGGGGACATTATCGGCACCGTGATAAGAGGGAAAATTAGCGGCATCTTTAAGGTGTTTTATCGTGAGTGTTAAACATTGTAGCCATCATCAACAGTAAATCTCCAGTGTAAGGGCAAGTTTAATATGATGATTTTCTATGTGATCGAGGTTAGCGACTGTGTAAATTTCGTAATTTGATTTGAACTCTATCATTTAGCTAAATTATTCTGTACTTAATCGTGTATAGTGGAGGAAGAATTAATTGCGAAATAGTGAGGAAGGTAAGGGGAAAGATTAGTGTTATTGCTGAGTCGAATTTGTGTGTTAAACATCGAAGCATATCATCAGCAACGGATCTCCAGCGTAGGGGCAAGTTAACATTGTTACTGTGAACGTGATTGAGGTTAGCGACAGGGTAAATTTCGTAAGTTATCTTGAACACTATTGATTTAATTAATTTGTTCTGTATGCACATTTAATTATTCAGTTATGAAGTATGCAATTAATTCAATAATGATGCATTGTTTAATAGGATATCATGTGGGTTCTATACCAGAATGTGGTAGATACCTCACATTTCCCATCTCGCGAAGTTAGAGTAGCATGTAATAAATCTTTTTGTATGTATCATTACCCTCGTCTTGCCATTGAGAAGGAGTACTGGGAATACCTTTTAGCATATCATGTATTCAGAGGATTAGAGTCCTTCCAGTGCGATTACGTATGTTCGTTGCATTTAATTAAATTGTGTTAATTACATGTTTTAATCGAAATATGATGGTAGGAAACCAAGATTACGTAAATCATGAGAGAGAAAAGAACTCAACAATGAATCATCATGCAATTGGAAGTAGGCAGATAAACTTTTACTTTTTTACATGCATTAAATCTATCACTAATAAATTAGACATGTCATCCACCCATTTAACACGTATCGCCACAGCCTAACAACTCGAAAGCCCTACGGCAATAAAAGATTTCCCTACATGTACTTTTTCTTGATGGCAAGTGAGAGGAAAATTGTGTCTCCTGTTTCTTGGAGGTTTTTTCTTCCAAGGAGCTGCATTTTTTTTGTTCGTTTCTAGGGAGTTTTTTTTCACTTCGAGGAAACTGTGGAACAATGTTGTGCATGCATTTGAATTTACGTTCATTAATTGAGAAATTCGGGGTAACAGATAAATTATATTTTCCGATTTCGTGTTGAAGTTATCTGTGTATTATGTATGTCAAGACTCCAACGGAATTAAATTTTGCGTAAAGAGTGTAAATTTCAGCATTTCGAAAATTTAAAGTTCGGTTTCATCGTTAATTTCATGTAAAAGGGTAAAAGTCCACCATAATGTTAAATTCCTTGGAGTTATGGGAGAACAAATTTCATCATAGTCTACGATTTTTATTGCTGCTTCGTCTGATAAGTGCGAGAGGAGTTAATCGTGGTTAAAAGATTTATTTTGCTTCATTGTTAAGTGAGAGGAGAATTAGTCGTGGTTGAAAGTTTTTGCTTCATTGATCAGTGATAGAGGAATTAGTATTGGAATGCATTTCATTTGTGTTGAATTTCGAAGTCGATTGAAAAGGGGCAGGAGAGTATTGTAGATTAGAGGAAGTAATGTTTTATTCATCATAATTACTGCTAAGACAGAAAGGGACACTACTGCACTAGGCCGTGAATAAATATCTTTGCCGTTAGAATAATTATTTTGTGAGGGCCAAGCAAAATGTAAGATAATTTCTCAGTTGTGCATTCTTCCAAATAATTTCCACAAATTGAGGGTGATAGAAATTCCGAAATAATTGAATTTATTAATTACATAGAGTAAAAAATATTTGAGTCCTTTAATTTACTAATTTTATGAGTGTTTCACTCAATAGCGATGCATTTGTGACAATATAAGAATTTTGAATTTAACAGTGATAGAATTCCGTGTTCATGTGAACACGAGTAGCAAGATGATCAATGCTTCGGCGATAATTCCGAATTGGAGATTCTATGTAATTACAACAGAATGATAGACATGAGTAAACGTGGATGCGCGAAAGCTAGAAATTTTCGATACATATGTGATACAACGTGAATATGTTCAGTGTGTCACTACATGAGGCAAGTGAATCAGAATGTAAACCCATGATGTAGTATTAGGTTGTTACAAAAATAATGGCCGCTCGAAGGTCTGGGGTTTGAAAAATAATTTAACAACTTTTTTTAGTTTATTTTCGATGAACCTTGGCATGCATAACAATTAATGTGTGCTCATTAACCCATTAGGGCCGCTGCGTATATAAATATACGTAACAAAAAATTGTTTATAATGTTTAAAATATGATGTTAAACTTGCTTTTCTTTGAACCAGCGTGTACTTTAAAGTCTAATTCACGTTCAATACACGTATGGAACTGGTATGATCTACCAATAAGTAATAGATATAATTTCCACCAATTTTCATTGCCCTAGCAGCATTTTCCAACTTTCGGCCATAATGGGTTAATATTTGTAACTTTTCTGACAGAACATAATTTTGAAGGATAGAATCCCTCCATGATGAACATGACAAAACATGACCTTCGCCTACTTATGTTGCACGAGTTCAAATTTGGGCACAACGCCTCCGAAGCTTCTACCAATATCAACCGAGCATGGGGAGAAGAGTCCACAAGGGATCGGACAGTACGAAGGTGGTTCGGGAAATTCCGGAGTGGTGATGAGAGCCTTAAAGATGAAGAGGGTAGAGGACGTTTGGGTAGTCTCGAGAACGAACAATTGCATGCGGTTCTTGAGCAAAATCCACGTCAAAGTGTTAGAGAAATGTCTCAGACACTTGGTGTCAGCATTGCAACAGTCTCGCGCCATTTGAAGATTATTGGAAAGGTGAAAAAGCTCGATAAATGGGTTCCTCATGAACCTCATGAACCCCTTTCCTAATATGTCAGGAGAGCTACGATCGAGAGGCACAGCGAGGTCACTAATAACAAGTGTTAATTTACGCGTAATGCTTAATTATTTTGTACTTGCAGACAGGTAAATTCTTTGTATTTGGTTCTTTAGAAGTTAGTAGGGAATTGAATGATATTATTCAAATATTGTATTTTGCTCGTTTACCCATTTTCGTGCTTATCAATGTCGTGATTTTGTGATTAATTATTCAACACTGTCAATGCAGAGAAGTATTTCATCAAATCAATACAGACAGAATTAAACATATATCAGACAGAGATAAGGGCAGTGTGGTAGTCTGTGATAATATTTATATTGTGTTGATTATGCTAGTCTTGAGATAACTAAACTTAGCAAAAATGCAAAAGTTCCCTATCGTTTACTTGCTGATCAGTTGAGGATTATGAGGAGAAATTTTCGGTTTGAGATGAACTTCATTTAGCATTTGCAGAAATGTCTTTCGTTACATCAGATCTACTGTAATTTCGTAGTGAGTTGGAGTTACCGCTTTGACTTGGCAGTGCTGCGTGTGTAACGGATACCCCCAAGCCACACTGATCCACCTGCGAAAGTAAATATTGAAGGATAACCGTTCGAGTAATGAAACCTCTACCGCTAAAAGCTGTTACTTAATATGTAAAATATGTAACGATTATCGTTGCTCACTTGAATATGTAAATGAAGAGTCAGGAATGATTAGGTCTAGCTTCGGAGTATTATGTTTCCGAAGCGGAGATTTTCTCATTTTGAACTGACATCGAATAATAATTTCTTGCGTGGTATAGAGTTGCTGTCGAGATTTGACAGTCTACGGCACAAGTCCTCATCCGTATTGCTGTATTCTCAATGTATGTACTATCTATTTCGTTCTGTGTATTTTTGTTTGTTTTCTTACGTGTTATATAGTTACAGTCGAGATTTGACAGAGCCTATGGCAGAAGTTCTCATCCGTATTGCTGTATTCTCAATGTATGCACTATGTATTTCCTTCTGTATATTTATTTTTTTGTGTATTGTTGACGAGGATAATTATCCTTAGCTATGCGGAAGGATTCTTATGAATTAAATCGTAAGAAAGTATAATATTGTCGTCTTAAGTCGAGAAGTTATGAAGTCGAAAGACGAAAGTTTCTCACTATGCCAGGACATCAAGCATTTATCTGCAACTCTAGAATCGTGAGACGAAATTGGTCATTTGGAATTAACACGTGCTCTTTTCTTTCTGACTGTTCGTATAACATTCGAGGTTACTCAATTAATTAATTCCGTCCTATCAAGAGCTCGGCTCTGATCTTAAGGCGAAGAATATTGATCATTGCTAATTGAACGCTAAAAGTATCAATAAGAGAAGGTTAAAACCCATCAATGTTAAAAAAAAAGAGAACACTACAGCTGTGGCTGCGATTAATTAATATTTATCATTGGCAATTGAACGCTCAGGTATCAATAAAAGACGGAGGAAATCCTAGCAATGTTAAAAATAATACAATGTTCAACCATTGTTAAATGAACGCCTCAGTTGTCATTAAAAGATGGAATGATACCCAACAATGTTGAAATAAAATGTAAAAGATGGATAAGATCCCAAAAATATTAAAAAAATATGAAACTCAACAATGTTGGAAAATAACCATGTATGTTACCAATTTTGAAAACGAAACATCACTGCCGTGTGCTAACGACATAGACAGCAAATATTATAATCATGTGTGCTAACAATGTCAACAAAAAATATTTTTTTTAAATAATTTTTTTTACTATGCACTAACAATGACTATGCGCTGCACCGAGACTACAATAACAATGTTCAAAGTGATTTACAATGTGCTTCGAAATCGAGAGGATGGAAGTCAAATGCGTCGTTACAATTTATGTAAATGTAATCAGTAGACACATAAATGTGTTAAACAGAGATGCGTTAGGATGTGTATACATGTATTTTGTCAGTTTAATATAGTAATGTTGTGTTAATTCGAATGTGTATTATGTAACGAACAACGTGGAATGTAAGGATTAAAACTTGTGAGGTCCATAAATGAAGGGTATAACATAGCATTACTGTGAATAGGAAAGAATAATTAGTATTAAAAAGGAGTGTAATAAAATTTTTTTTAGAATTGTTTGACCTCACAAGCTCAAATTTCTTTTCTCCAGGGGACGGCACGTGTCATGATAGTTATGAAATATGCATAGGTTTTCATATTTTAGGGCGATGTGTAAAACGTATGTACCGACATGTGTATTGACAAAGTGCATGTATCGACAGCTACGTTAGGACCAGCTACGTAAACAAACCATCAACTCTCAACAGTGGCCCGAGAAACATGCTGATGTAGGAATCTCCTCCCTATCTCCGGGACTTCCCGTCTTGTCGCGTATGAGCCCGTGCAGGTGATATGAGTAGTAACACTGCCTTACCGGTTATATTTATTCGCTCACCCGACGCGCTCGTCACCCGCGCTGAACTGGGTTCTATCTTCGTTTTAACCCACCTACGTTTGATCATAGTTACGGTAGCACCTGTATCCAGGAATCCTGGCAACCGGGTTCCATCCACCATTAATTCTACCATGGGCACCCGCATCAGGTTCTCAGTCTCTGTTTCCTGATCATAGTTCCGCAAGTTTCGCAAGTTAACCACTTCATTTGTGGGATTAATACAGTGCACCATATACTCGGTCAAATTTATCGCCTGAGCCTCACTTGGTTTGCTCACATTATTCTTACCTCGTCGTGTGCATTCGCCACATTCCGAGCATAATCCCACTCTCAGTCGTGGTTTACGTCCCTGTTCGGGCGCCACTTGTCGGGTTCCTCCCGGTAACATTAGAAATTTCTCTATAAACCGTGAGGTCCAGGAGCTAGGAACTACGGAAGTTCCTCTAATTGTTCGTGGTCTCAAGGAGTAATAACAACTCTAGTGGAGACGACAGTTTACTGTTTAACTGGGTGTTACAATGCACCGCACGGTGGTGGCTCACCGTGCCTCTAGTGCCTCGGTGTTAGACTGACTCAGATATCACCTGCACGGGCTCATACGTGACAATACGGGAAGTCCCGGAGATAGGGAGAAGATTCCTACACTGAGCCCACAAGACTTTGACTCATAGGCACAACACAGCGGTTGAGTTATGGGGCTTGAGACTCTACGACAGAAATTAGAAATGAATAACAAAAAAGTTAAGTTTGTATAAGAAGGCCATGAAGCGAGAGAAGGGAGGACTTGGAAACTAGATCTTGGCGACGATGTAGACTGCTGGGACGGAGTGCAGCATTTAGGTCTTGGGCAAAGGGGACATTATGGGCACCGTGATACGATGGAAGATTAGCGGTATCTTTAAGGTGTTTAATCGTGAATGCTAAACATTGTAGCCATAATCAACATAAAATCTCCAGTGTGAGGGCAAGTTTAATATGATTATTTTCTGTGTGATCGAGGTTAGCGACAGTGTAAATTTCGTAATTTGATATGAACGCCATCATTTAGCTAAATTATTCTGTACTTAACCGTGTATAATGAAGGAAGAATTAATTGCGAAATAGTGAGGAAGGTAAGGGGAAAGATTAGTGTTATTGCTGGGTCGAATTTGTGTGTTAAACATCGAAGCATATCATCAGCAACGGATCTCCAGCGTAGGGGCAAGTTAACATTGTTACTGTGAACGTGATTGAGGTTAGCGACGGTAAATTTCGTAAGTTATCTTGAGCACTATTGATTTAATTAATTTGTTCCGTATGCACATTTAATTATTCAACTATTAAGTATGCAATTAATCTATTAATGATGCATTGTTTAATAGGATATCATGTGGGTTATATGCCAAAATGTGGTAGATGCCTCACATTTCCCATCTCGTGAAGTTAGAATAACATGTATTAAATCTTTTTGTATGTATCATTACCCTCATCTTGCCATTGAGAAGGAGTACTGGGAATACCTTTCAACATATCATGTATTCAGAGGATTAGGGTCCCTCCAGTGCGATTACGTTTGTTTGTTGCATTCAATTAAATTATGTTAATTACATGTATTAATTGAAATATGATTTTAGGACAGCATGCAGGAAAACCATGCATTGAAACCAACATTACGTAAATTATGAGAGAGAAAAGAACTCAACAATGAATCATGCAATTGGAAGTAGGCAGATTAACTTTTACCTTTTTTACATGCATTAAATCAATCACTAATAAATAAATTACATGTCAATATAAACCACCCATATAACACGTATCGCCGCACCTTGAATTAACAGCAATTATTTCTGCCATCCTGTAAGCTTTGACACGAGTTGGCATTGCAGTTTTCTTTGCAGTTACTTTGCTTGGCATTTGATTGCAACAACCCTTCAAAATACTTGATACTTTCATTTTGAAGACGGTCGTTTTGTAGTGAAGTGCCTGTTCAACTTACTCGACACAATTGTTTCATTGGACAGAGCCTGGCTGCACACAACGCACAGTGGGGAAGGCATCTGAGGCTATTCTGAGCGTCACCAGTCCAGTGAAATCTATATTTCAAATAAATATCACTGTTCATCCGGTTAACTTTCACCGTTTTAACTGGAGCTGATTCATTAGAAATACATTTTTGTTCAGTTTTCGGGGAATCGCCTTCGTCGCAATCAGTTTTTCGCTTGAGGAACTTATGGTTAAGGGCTTGATGCAGCCAAAGAAGGCGGTGATTGTAAAAATGTGAATAGCCGCACTTGCTTACGATATCACGACTGAGCCAAGAAACTAAAAATAATCTCAACAATGCAGTATTAAACTTGATAAAATTTATTTGAAAAAACTATCGCTCAAATTTATAGCAATTCAAAGGTAATTATAAATAAAAGATGTGAACTATTTTCATTCAAAGACGAACTCGTAGGATGCGTCCTGTGGCAGTTTCGCAAATTGATTGGCTGATGGTACTCCAAATTATTCGTTTACTTTCACTAAGGTTCGCTCAACTATCAGTACATTTCATTGACTCGAGTCACAATTTGAAACAAGTAATGAACACTGGTGGGACTACATAAATTTACAGTTCATCTTTTGACAGTTAATCCATTGCTGACAGTTAATCCACTGTTCATTATACAAGGACATTGTACAGGAATTTGAGATTTTTTGCGTGCAATATGCGACTTGTGGTAATCTAATTCTCTAGCTAAAATTCTAAATAGATTATTCACTGCTAGCATATTAATTAATAACAATCTTTAAGCGCTCGGGTGTTGCGATTGTTTCGCGGCACACCTGAGCAGTCTCCACGGCACACCAGTGTGTCGCGGCACAGTGGTTGGGAATCACTGCTCTAGCTGGTGCTGCCCAAGAGGCAATTTGGTAGAAGCAGCTGCTTGATGATTTGGAGTTTGAAACAGGTGGCCGCATGGTTGTAAATGAAGGTAACCAATCCGCCATCTGTCTCCCAGAATCCTAAATATCATGGTAGAAGTAAGCATATAGATATCAAATTTTATTATGTTCGTGATCTTGTAAGGAAGAAGGAAATTGATCTCGTCTACTGTCTTTCGAAAGATATGCTTGCTGATATATTTACCAACGGCCGAAGTGCCGAGGAGTTCTCTAGACTGAGAAATAAACTAGGTGTAGTTCTCTTTGAGAAGCCCATTCAACGTGAGGAGTGTTGAATGTTTAAATGTTCCACCTTGAATGTGTTCGACTTTTGTATGTTCAAGGTTAATGCGTAACGCTGTGATGAATACGTACTCTTGTAACAGAATGCGTTTTAGAATCTGCTAGTGGTAGAGAACCATTTTCACAGCGCGTACACTTTTTCCGGTCCCATTTTTGTACCTGCCTTTGCCATGTAGACATTGGTGTCTGTACTATAACCATAACTGTGTTCAGTGAAATAAACCTGGGTAGCGTAATCACGCTGCTGTGATTTTCTTAACCTTCTAACAGGAATAGTGTTGATTTCATTTTTTCGGCAATCTTGCCCTGTTTATACGTTGCCGAGAACACTCGAGCAACGTGTTGACGAAAACTTCCCAAGTCTGAGTGTGTGGTGGTGGTGGTGGAGCCATGCACAGATCAACCATTTTAACGTGGACATTTCAAAAATAATAAATGCTGCAATTTATTATATTGTGACTACTTGCTTTTCTCTTATAAGTAGAATTTGGATTAATTAGGGACATTTGACTTGTATAAAAAGTAAGGTGTTGAACAATCCAAAAGGTCTGCTATTAATGTATCTTGGAAACCAAAAGTTTTAGCAGGATATATAATAGGTTGTTTAACACGTTGACTCCGAAGTGGTACGTATGTGTACCACTGAGGTTAGGTTCTGTAATTTTTTCAGATCCTTCTAGTGACTATGCGTACAAAATGAAATTTTTCACCAATCAGGCAATCGGAGGCAACATGTTAAAGGAATGTGGCAGCTTTTGATTGTATTTGTGACAAATACCAGTAGGCAATGGTTGATGAACTCTATTGCAAAAGTATTAGATTTAGAGGATTTGTTTTCCGATTATCAGTTCTTGACAATAGCCATCATACTACATTATACAAAACCAGGTACTCTTCAGCACTAGTACAAATTGTTTTGATACTTCGTTTTACCAGAATACACTTTTAGAAAATGTAGGGAAGGAGCACACTGATAAAGTGACTGATCGTGAGTCAAAAAAGGCGTCGAGTAATGATGGTTGGTCAAGAATAACCGATTGAAAAGATTAAGACTTCGGAAAATATTAGCTACTCGTAGCACTGCTACGCTAACAGGTAAAAACCCAGCTGTGTTGTTCTTGTACGCAGTCAATGGGCTAAATCAGTGTTTCTCAAAAAACTTAAATCACTGCCCCCTTAGGACACTATTTGATAATCCACCGTTCCCTAATGATTATATTACTGTATATTATAAATTACAAGACGCCTCCCATTCAAGGTGTACCCTCCTACCGTCCCCTTGCATTTCCTCAGCGACCCCAGCTAGGGGGCGGTACGGACCACTTTGACGAACACTGGGCTAAATTTACTGTTTTGTGGCTGCGGAGGAGTTACTTCAAAAACACCATTTAACACTTCAATGTTCACTTAAGATGTAGTTGGATTGATTAGAAAACTTCATGCAATGCAAAAGTACAGGGTACGGCAAAATAACATCTTTTTTGCAATGAACTTCCTTTCGAAAGAGTTATGTTGCTGTACCGTGTATTTTTATAGCAGTTTTAAAATGTTAGTCACTACGGCCAAATACGAAGAGAATTGAAGGGGAGTACTACGAATCTTGAACCAATTTCTGAACACGTTCTCATGCACAAGAACGAGTAAGTATGTATAGCGGATGTACAGGTTGGGTCAAAAAAAGTATACACTCTTTAAATTGAAATAACTTATTGGAAATAGATGCAATGACCATCAGAAATCGGAAAAAATAAGAAGTTATTCACGAATGATACACCTTTGCAAATACACTTATGTGGAATAATAGAAAATAAGTTATTACAATATGAAGTGTGTAACTTTTTTTGGCCCATCTTTTACTTCCCGCATAATAGTTCAAAAATTTATTCATTTTACGACAGTTTCTTGCAACCAACCGTTGCTGTCTTCTTGATGGGTGGACGGGATCAGTAAAAAGAAGTTATGGCTTACGCTTTACTGAACACTTGCAACAGTCTATTCTACGTACAGCAGCTCGCTCCACAGAGCTCTTATCACATGACACAGCTTGCTAGTTATAAGAAGACATGCATTTCACTTCGCGTGTAAGAAATGCGTAGAGACACAGAGTTTCGTTCCTTACAGCAGCAGCTTTGTGAAACAGAAGTTATAATTTTGCTGAATTATTCTCTACACAGAATTTTTTTTCGCGAAACAGCCGTTTATGACGGAAATTTTTAGTTTCAAAGGTTTGTTATGAACAAGAAGACTGACCTCTTCATGCCGGGGGAGTTCGAATGTTCTCGTGATTGAGGTCCATCGAAGGGGATGGGAGAGATGCATACATCATAAGTTCATGGAAATAATTATGCTTTGCAGCCCAAGAAAAAAAACACTGAGGGCAAAAAAAGATGAGACATTAAGTTTGCTTGAACAAACCAGAGATCGTAGAGCTAATTCTCGTTTAGGCAAAAATTTCGAATTATTTACTAAAGAGAAATTTCATAATAATAATAATAATAATTACAAAAGAGAAATTTCATACTCCATTCACCAGGGAAGAATACAAGTATTATTTGACGCTTGTCAAAATGATCCTTGTTGGGGTCAGAGGGGAAATTAACTTCCTCTAGCAATACTATAAGTCTCCAATGGGGGAATTTATTATCCCTAAAGTTAATACTGAAGACAAGAGTCTGCCAAGTGTGCATGACCCACGCAAGTGTATTCTTCGCTTGATTAGGAGACAGACGCCCTGCGTGTAAGGTAGAAAATGTGTTTTTTGCATGTCAACAAAACTGAACTACTTCAGAGAACACAGACTAAATTTCTATATAAAAAAACACGTTTACAACAGAAAACAAGGCATTGCCGTTTGATATATATTGAATTTCAATATAAAACGCACAAGGAAATCAGTAGTTTTTAAACTTTTCGATTTCAATAATCCAATGACGCTCGAGCTGCAATAATTTCTAGGGAATCTTTTCAGGGACGTGATTAATAAAAAAAAGGTATTTACACTGTGTCCCATTGTTTTTAAAGAATTTTTTTCCTTTTTTGTGTACTGCAATGAAACACGAGGATACACATGTGCACGAAGAATACTGTTCATACGCGCATAACAAAAAGTTTTCAAGTCTATTTCATACTTTATATTTAAATATAATCTTGCATAAGTTTATAAATTTCTAAATTCAAAACAAAAACTTATAACTTATATTACATAGAATTCTAACGCCGAAGACACCATGAAGGTGTCTGAACAGGAACAGCGCTAGTGAGCATCTATACAAACTAAAATGTGAAGAATGAAATTGCAAAGATACTTGTGATGGTTACTCCAACGGGAGATGAAGAGGACAAGAAATAGAAGTCTTAAGTTAAAAATTCACTCATCAGCTAACGCATGTGACCAATGATGCTGTATCTGCGTTGGGAACTTGCAACAAGCCTGAGGACTAACAACCAAGTTCAACTTTTTTTCGGATCATCGAATTCTTCTGTCGATTTTCACTAATTTTTGTGCATTATAACGTCGTAAAAGAGTTGATCAAAATTTGACGAAGAGTTTGGACTGGACAGTCATCAAGAGGACCTCGTACACAAATAAACTTGTCCTCGTCTCAAAGGGAAGGTAGGAAAATGTCTCCAAATGAACGTCGACAATCTTCCTGAAATGAAGGGCTTGAAGTTCCTCCTGTTATACAATTAAAAAAAAAAAGAAACAGAGTGGTAGACAGACTACAAAATCTGATTCACAATTGGCTTACGCAGAAATCGGAGCACGGCATATGTACATCAGTGATGCAAATCAAGAGTTTTCTCCTTCTTAATATTAAGTTCTTAAGTTCCCTAAGGTTCGCATGGGCACAAATAAACAGTTTACAGCTTTAACTGGCAAGTAAATTGATATCAATTCAGGAAAAATAAGTCGCACAGAATACGAAGTTGAGTCTTTTCAGAATGCCTTCAGTTTCGTGTTAGTATCGAGTAGAATTTCTCACCAAAAATGCCCCTTGTTTCTATCGAGTTTTCTCTTTAATGAAGTTAGATTTATTGTAATTATATCATCAAGAATAATCATTTTGATCAGTTTCATTAAACTAAACAAACTCGTATATAGAATAGAATAAGGCAATAGGAACGAGCCGTTTGGCCCATTCTTGGGTCGATACCCAAGTCCCCAAGAAGAAGTCAATAGCATTAAAAACTCATTTGAAAATGTGTATCGAAGTTCTTATTTTAAGTTCTAATATTGGTTTTAATAAGTGTCTTAATTGATCAAATTGCAAATCATTTATGGAACTTATAGTATGTTCCGTAATTCAAATAAGAACCTCGACGCACCCTTTAAAATGAGTTTTTAATGCTATTGATTTCTTCAGCCAACCCCAATTAGTTATAGGACAACTTTTTCCGTTTAGCAAATCACAAATATTCTGAGGACAATTAACTCCTTTAACCAATCACGATTAATCTAAAGGCAACTGAACCCCTCAGCCAATCACGAATGATCTTAGAGAGAACTGGTCCCCTTAGACAACACAGAATAAAAACTTTCGTATGAGAAGGAAAGGAAACTTTGCACATCCTTATTGTAGTAACAACACTACCTCTATGAAAAACAACTTATGAGTACCGTATTTGACGACGTAGACGGCATATAAGACTGAGCGTAAGCTGGGTTAGCGACCGTCAGAGAGAGATCAGCCTAGGCCTACGGGTGGTTTTAAACTTCACCTACGATGTATAAGACGGGGTGCGATTTTTTGAGCCAAAATTTTGTAAAAAAGGGCGTCCTATATGCCGTCAAATACGGTAAATAGTACGCTACCTCAATATTGCTATTAGGTTGCCTAGTTTCAGAAAGTTCAGTCGCAGTTCCAAAGCAACGCTGAGTAGAAGTCATTTCGTTTAACAAATGCTAGTCACGAAAGGCCGATCAAGCGAGGTTTGGGATACAGTCTCAGTCAAGCAAAGCCTCTGACACTTGAGCGTTTAGTTTCAGCCAGTAATAACTAAATAAAATAAAAATGAATATATAACGCTGGATTTTAACCTCCTCCTCCTCAATAGCACATTCCATCTCTGCACTGATGTGTGCAACTAGTGACACCAAACTTAGGCTGCCCAAGCAATAGTTCACTTCATCTAATTAGCACTGAGACTTAACTGAGTGACGACCGTTAACCCATAAAACCGCCTGGTTGGTCGAACGAGCGTCCAATTCCGAAACTGAAACTACCAATGCTGAGGTCTCGCCATGTTGGTACTAAAATTGGAGTGTTACCAATTTTGTGGCTACAAAACTCATTAACAATAGTATCGGAACCTCTAAAATGAATTGAAGACTTAAATTGTCAATTACACTACCGTTCTGTGGTCGCTAGTATGAAGCCTCAGTCATCTTTTGTATGAAAAATCAATGAGGCGAGAAGGAAAATACATGACATGACAAAATACACATCTAAATGCGTGGCAAAGGAGAGCCAGGTCCCAGTCTGGCTTATTTCATTAGATGTACATATTCTAGTAATCCAATGCGTAACTTAAAATGCATACATATGAATAAATATTAAAAATATTTTGATAGTAAAAAATATCATATAACAATTCTGGGGTAATTTCTATTGTTAATTACCATACGTTACCTATACTCTAATTTAAGGTTATCAATTTTCATTATGCCGAAAAGTTTTTTCATTATATATTAGTTATTCCTTCTGAGATGACACAACCACTGTGCAAGTTATTTGTTTACATAGGGAACTAGACTTGATATTGCATCAACATTCACACACACACAGAGCTCCTTACTCACAGACTCAAATATATGTTGAAAAACCCTAGCTCTTAGGTTCCTCATGAAGCTTCATTCACCTTTCTGTTCTATTTGCCATGTTACATTAATGAAGTTTTCTAAATTCCTTTTGGAGTTCCCCCATGTCTCCATTTATGCTTTAACTTTTAATATAAAAATAGATACGCTTCCTTTAGCTCAAAAGAAATTACTACTGACAATACGATTCAAAAATGAACAACTCTTCAACGTTAACCTGCCAGATTAGGCAGATTTTAATGAATACATAGTGAATCTATATTCGTTTTATAGAACCGTTTTGGTGCAACCGTTTTTGCTTATATTCAGAAATCATTATCTTCAGGGTCGCCATTTGAATTAATCATAAAAAATAGGCTTTGCAGAAAATTTGTTCGACTCTGAACTCCACTACACATGATAAAAAAGAACTTGCTTATTTATTTCTCATTAAAAAATTCTAGTTGCAGAAGCACAAAATGAAAATGTAAAACCTTCACAAAAGATTTCTAATGGGAATTCAACCAACAGCAGCGCGTGTTTAAATATACCCCATGCATTTTGTGCTGACTAGACAGTATAAAGTTATCACTTTAACAACGAATTAACCCAAAAAAGCGCTACTCTCTCGATAAACCATGGGCTGCTTACACATTTTGTAGCCATAAAGAAATTATAATGTATTATCATAGTTCACTTGTTACGTACTACTTAGACAACGCTAGGCCAGGAGTTGAATTCAAGAATAAGATGGCAAAGTAGGTCTATTCTTTTATGCGCACTGGAAACTTGACTCCACAAAGCGTACTATTTTATTGATATATTAATATCATAAAGTTTAGAGAGAATGAATGCAATGAGTTGGAAAACTGTATCCTGAAAACGACCTTAATTCTATGGCGTCAGAGAGACAGCTCGTACACACACAGAACGGCATTTATTGCAGATATTAAGTCAATGTTATAAAGACTTCATAACAAGGAAACACATTTAAATATTCGACGTACTCACACTACCCACTAAGCATAGCGTCAGTCAGTATCTCTGTAGTTATAAGGAAAATGATTCATTCATAACGTAGTATCGTAAGTTGAATGAGGGCAGTTAAGGTGCGAGTACATAACAAGCGAGAAATAAAAGTACATGTCCAGAATTGAACGAGCAGCGATCATTTAGCTACAGGGTGCGGCAACATAACTTCCTCGTTTCGAAGCAAAGCGCTTTGAGAAAAGGAAAATATGTTGCCGCACCTAATGGAATTTCTTTCTTAAGTAGCGCGAGAAAAATTAATTATTTTTGGGTACCTCCGATGTTATTTCTTGAGGCTGAAGTAATTCCAAAGCTTCTGTAACCCACAGGGGAACCTACAATGATACCCTATCACTTTACCTTATTTATACTGGTGGGGTTTAATAACCACACACATTTGTAGGTTAAATGAAATCGAATTAGAGAAACAAACGAAAAATGTGTTGTTCTCAATTCGCGCACACGCCGTGTTGTTTTTTTCTTTACCAGTTCATTACACATTTTTCGTTCTTTACTATATTTTGATTTTATTAAAACAAAATGTGTGAAACTATTTCACTGCACCCTGTTTTACTAACGGCAGAGTTATTGATAACATCAAGTGCACATATGCCGTGGCTGCGACAAATTCATAAAACGTTCACAGATGAGAATGAAGAAATTGCGTCCACAACACGACGTGCATTTTATCAATACACCACCGTAGTTAAAACAAATGAATTTTGGTGGTGGTCACGATTATCCCAAACGAAAAGTGGACATGACTATTAAGCAGAAAATTGTTCGAACGCTGTCGGATAGTCGAAGAATGCGAACTGAAGTAAAAAATCCACTGCGCAGCTAACAAAATCCACAACAGACTTGTAATAGAAGTCGTTTGACTTTCAGGTGGGCTACTAGGAACATCTTTTTAGGACACCAAGCATTCATATATTTCAAGTCACGAGGTTACGAAAATTTGCTCTTTCATTCTTCGTGGAGGGAGTAGTCTTTCTTTGAGACTCAACCTCTCTCTCATCAGTACCGTTTTATATGCATATTTCGCAAGCTCACATACAAATACATAGTACACACAGAGAACATAAATGCGTACATATTAAGTACTAATTAGAGTTATTAACATTACTTCATATTTATTCTCAACTGATTCGCAATTTTTCGCTTCTTTCGAACACTTTTGCGAACAATCTTTCAGTAGAGTGAAAGAATTAATTAAAAACTATAGAACAGCTATTAACATTTCTCTTTGTCTGTCTTCTTTCGAACACTTCGTGAAGAACAACTCTAGGACACAGAAAAAGCAAAGAGTATTTAGATATAACAACTAAAATTATTATAACAGTAAGACTATAGAGCCTCTTGCTCACGCACTACACAACGAACACCTACATGCTATCTAAGACAAATCTCACGACTAAAGTTAAGATAGGAAGTGCATTGCAATCTAACAAATCTGCTCGTAGATCTCTCACAGTATCTTAAAGTAAAGATACACAAATATGCACATACGAGTGCGAGAATTGACAATCGCCTTTCGGGTGGGATATTTTCAATTAATGTAACGCAATGACAACTAAATTGGGCACATTTTGAGTAGGCAGTATTGGCAGGAGTTAAGAGTAAGAAAGAATACTTTTCACGTGGGTATGCGTGTTAGAAAAAAAGAATTTGCATTTATTTCAGCGGCGCATCGTAGATTAGTAAGCGCAAGCCAAAAAAGGTGTTCTTAAGCGAGAGAATTCGTACAATGTGGAAAGAAACTTCAAATAGCCGAGTTAAACTGTTCACGCATCCAGTATAACACCACAGCCTCACATCCAAATTTAGTATGCTGTTGGTGTCATAGAATAAATTCAGATACACAACGGCAATTTTTGCTACACGTTGAGGGAAGTATCAGCATCACTGAGAAGTTATGAAGAACGTTGCGTCGTACCAGTGTTTCTAGAAATCGTTTTTTAAGACAAAAGTACACTTTTGTACATCTGCAACCAGCTAGCGTGTTTAAAGGAGGGCCAGATTGAGGTCGGTGGTGAGTTCAACCGCTACGCTGTTCAGAAGAAACTTAAGCGTGGGCGATAGTGAGTACATACAATAATTAAGAGAGTAGATAATAATGACTCGAACTTTTTTTTTCAGTATAGTAAAAAAAGAAATTTGCTCAATTCCTAGCGTATTTTAATGACGAACGTCTTCAATTCCGAGACAATGTGTTCATAATTCATCAGAGAACGGGTGCTGTCATTATGAAATTACATATAATTCCGCTCCCATTTTCTAATGTATGTATAATAGAAACATCTCAGCACTGATGGGGAAGAGAAGCAGTTTATTCATTGCGTGTTTCCGTACTGAAAGTTTTCCAGGATATTGACAAGGAAGGGTTCCTTGTGATACAGACTTAATGAAGAAAGGATGACGACAGTGAAGGAAACTGGTGTTGTAATTTTGAAATGATAAAAATCTAAGGGAATTCCAGAAGCTCAAGGGCCTCACCACAAAGGAAGAATTTGATCAACATTTGGCGATACTGAACTTGAAAGATTTCAAAATAACGAATGTGAGTTATCTTCAGATTCCCAAAATGAGTATTAAAGAAGTAATGTTTTTCGATGGGATGAGCAAAATCAACATTTAAGAAAATAAGATTTTCGAATACATGAGAAAAATTGGCATTAAAGGTGGAAAGATTTTCTTCAAGGTCTGCAAGGTAGGCATAAATAAAGGCACGATTCGATCAAACGAGTTAACTAAATGAGCTTACGAATAGTTAAAGACATATTTCCGTTAGAGATACGGAAAATGAAGACTGAAGTCGTACCAAATTACAAAGAGTTGCAATTTTGTTACAGAAAACAGGAAGGTGTTCCAATTGCTAAAATATTGTCAATGAGGGTCAAAATGACAAAATAAATACAGTTTGTAAAAACATTGACATACTCTGGCAATGACGTACTTCTAACACGAGTTTTCCTAGTACCTGGAAGCAGTTATTCGTTACCAACCTTCAACGTGACCAATACAATGCACACACTTCAATTCAAAATAATCCCGAACATAAAGTGGATTTGTTCTTTTGTTTTCACAATGAATGTTACGTCCTACGTTGTGTGGTCTGGTCATGAGATTTCTGCAGCTAAAACGTAAGAGAACGATAAGAACTTCATCATTTCAACATATACCATGCTTCATTAATAACTCTGTTCAACATAAAAAACGAATTTTGGTGTGCGTGTCACTGCAACACCAGGGGGCGTGCGTGTCACTGCAACACCAGGGGCGTGCGTGTCACTGCAACACCAGGGGGCGT
>VCRD01001885.1:42379-103319 GCA_006783055.1 Trinorchestia longiramus
GTAAGTTTCTCAGGGAAAAAATTAATTGGAACGCAAGTTACATAATACAGAAAACAAATGCACTGAACGCTGTTAAGTTCCTTCATTCTCGAGAGCTTATATACATGAACATCAATTGCCTGAAGTTTTCCTTCATAAATATTTCAGAAAAAAGTATAATGAAATACAAAGTTAATTTTAACGTACCACCGGACCTGAAGTTTGAAAACTCATACCTCGGTCTTTCTCATTATTTAAACATCACTAAGATTAACAACAAAAATACGGAGCGATCGCTTCATGAAAAGCTTATGCATGTTGTTGGGGGACATTGTGTAGAATACTGACCCAAATTAGATGAAAAGATTTTAGTTTTAAACGGAAAATCAGAAAATCAAATAGTGGGAACCAGAACCCTGCTATTATTAACTTTAATCCAAATGCTGTACGACATGGGACTTGGGTAACACCCAAAAGCGGGCCAAACAGCTCGTTTCTATTGCATTATTCTATTTTACTCACGATGGTGTGGGGAGGAAGCGATGAGTAGTAGGCCGATGTTGGGGACACGGGAGGACTAGGGTACGTCGTCCAATAATAAAACGGATATGGAGTGGCGAGTGTTGGGGGATAAGGAGCTAGTCTGGGGGTCGCTGGGGCTAGAGTATGGCTGAACACAGTTGGGGGACCCATGGGGTAATAGGGGGATATTAATGCACTGCCTGCTGGGCCCAAGCAGGGGACAGGCAGGGGACAATTGTAAAGGTAATGGGCACTTCAGTACGTGGATTCCAATTCACAAGGTAGAATTGGATTCACGGAACAAATGCAGAGTCATGAGGTAGAATTGGATCGACGAAGTAGAATTGGATCGACGAAGTAGAATTGGATGGACGAAGTAGAATTGGATTGACGAAGTAGAATTAGATTGACGAAGTAGAATTGAATTTACGAAGTAGAATTGAATTTACGAAGTAGAATTGGATTTACGAAGTAGAATTAGATTGACGAGGTAGATGAAGAGCGACGAAATAAATGGTGGTCCCGCGTAGGATGAATGCAGCAGGCAGGGTAGAAGCGGATTCACACGTTAGATGTCGACTCGAATTTTCCAATATTAAGTAGTACAGTAGATGACCAAATTAATTCAAGTATAGCCAACTTAAAGTTGATCATTTGAGCGGTAAACACAATGAAGTGCAATTAATGCAATGGGTTAATTTTACAATAAAAACGAACATCCCATCACATTGAGTAGAGGTGACCGTTATTCAAGTGATGAATGTTTCAAGGAACGTCAATATTTTCATCACGAGGAACATTTCGAGCGAATTATCAGTCATGAAGGACGACAGTAACTTCAGGGGCAGTTTTGAGTCGGGTCAGCGGCGCAGAAGTCGGTTGAAATTTTCTTATTTTTGGCGGAAATTTTCGTTTCCGCGGATGTTCCAAAATCAAGGAAAATCCAGTGAGCAGCACGTCGATGCAGCGTCCGCAGCAGGCGTATTGGAGAGATGAGAAAACAAGAGCACGGTTAGAGGCGAGGCAAAATATATGCAGAAAATGTACATAATATACACAGATTAGTTTACCGTAAAATATAAACTGAAATAAAAGAGCGAATTAATTTTGCTACCTGCCTGGTTTTTCTCGATTTCGGACTGGACCGGATGGTCGGCTACACGAATATCTCCTAGCTTTTTTAGAAGTGAATGTTTTACTTCAAAAGCTCTAAAAAATTGAAGGCTGTATTTGGAGATTTACTAAATAAATGTTCAGTTTAATACTTGTGAGGCACGTATGCATTCTGTGAAATGTGCCTTGGATAAAATTTAGTGGCGAGTTCTACTTGACCTACCCGACTATTAGTGTCTTGTATCGTTACAGTTGACTATTAATTTCTCTCGCCCATCATGTGGGTCTCTATTAACGTATAAGTAATAAAATTCATATGGAGTACACAAAATACGATGAGATTTTTTCAGCGAATTTGATTATCATGTATAAACAAATATAGTGAACCTTTTTTGGAAGTTTTGTAAGGCTTCTCTTCGCGGACTTGGTGGAAACAAAACAAAATTTTCTATCCGTTACAGTCTGTAAAATTTGAATAATCAGGTAATTTAATGATTATGAGTTGTAAAAATATCTCAGAGACAAATTTGAAATTTCTTTCAGATATAAACGTTCAAGATTGAAGTTGTTTGTTGACGTTTTAACTGGAAAAGGCACGAGAAAAGCCCCAGTTTTATACTCGCAGAAAGCAGTTTAATATATAACTACGTAACAGATTCCGCCACAACGAAATATCAAAACAATTGATAAACTTAAGCAATTTTATGACATTCACTCCTATCGTTCATTTTTTGCTAACAGTTTATGTTTCAATTTATTTGATACTATATTGAATAATAAAATATCAAACAAATTCATGAACAATAAAGTGTGATTTTGAATGTACTCAATAATAAAAAAAAATCGCAATCACCATACGAATGGCACTTAACTTTCAGCCATATGCTATCGAAATGAATAGAAGTTCCATTCTTGCAACACAATTTAACCTAAGATGGCCCAAGCTACCATACACTAAATCAACTAGTGACGAGATCAATACATGTTCATTGTTAGAGAATTTTTAAAAATACTGGCCAAATTATGGGCCAGTGAAATAAGGTGTCTGGAATAGCAAGGCTAATATTTTAAATAAAGATACGAGGCTTTTGAATTAATTGTTACGAGTCTGAAATTAACTGTTACTAGTCTAAAACACGGAGGCTAGACGACACAGAACAATTTTTATCGTGTACAAATTACAATTTTTTGATTTGAGTAGGGTCTCGCAAGTGAGGACTCCTTACACAAAATAGCATACTACAATCAATGCTATAATTTGGTTGATATTTATGGTATCTGGGGGCGATGAATATGTATTGGTCTCATCCTTGTAAAGAACCATGTCTAAATCCAACAAAGTAATTCAGGTGATCAAGTCACATATTCAAGTCTGTAGTACATGTAACATAGAGTCTCCACACACCCCTGTTTGAGCCCGGTGCCCCACATGCTATACATACATTTGTAGAAAGAAACCCACAAAGATTCCCAATCAGAATAAAGGGAATATTCCCGCAAATCCCAAATCAATAGAATACCAGGAAGAAAATCCCATAAGATGAGCATTGGATGGTTAGATGTGAACTTAAATTGAAGAAAAGAATCCCTAACTTCAAACGATGCAGAAAATTGGAGGCCATAAATTCTGAAGCTCATTCCTAAAGTATTTGCATTGAGGGCATAAGTAAGATATTTAATTTTTTTTACAAATGGGTAATGAACAACTGGCGCAGAACAGGATTTCAAAAAAACAGGACTTAAAGAACCTGATCCGTAGCTAAGAGAGCTCGACACCTGGAGCTCAAGACTCAACTAATTGTAGAAAATAAATCACGCATGCGTATGTCAGATGATTTGTTGCCCCCATCCTCGTAAAACAAAATACAAAGCTTCCATTTCACAGTCACTCTCATTCTACGAAATGACTTTGCTTCTCTGTAAAATGAATATGAAATGTGAAGTGGGCTTTTTGAGAATCAAAATCAATAGTAATCAGGGGTTTCTAGAATGAAACTTGCAAGCACCCACAACTAATACAAATATATACAAGTACAACAGGCTGACACTGCTAGTGAATCGCGTGTTTGAATATCGCCAAAAGCAGAATTCAACAGCTACGAGCAAAAGTTTAGTACAATAGAAATTACTGTACAAAATTGAAATTGAAATAAATATTCTGTAAGGGGCGGACAAACCAACGACAGTACAACAAGCTGATGACACCTTTATGGAACCCCTCCCTTAAAAAAAGTAGTCCGATTTCTTTGCCGCCGATTTACTATCGAGTCTTGTTCTCATCTCTCAGTGTAAGTTTCGTAGAAATATCATTTGGATACTAAATCGCATTCAAATCTTGCAACGTGCCTTTACAGCACGTTTGTTTAATACTTTCAGTGCGAGTTCGAAGAGAATACTCTCAAATATCATGAAATTTGCATCACTGGAAATCTGCGAACTTAGCTGAATGTTCAATAGTTTAATACTAAAAAATAGCCATATATTATCACCAAGCGAGCTGAGCATTATTCCTCACTTCATTATTAAGTCATAGTAGCAAAGTGTAAACTTAGATTGATGCAAGACATTCATTAAATCTCAAAATGTCACATTCGGGAAAACAAAGAAATCGTACACTCTGTGAGTTTTTTCAGACCCTGTTCGAATTAGATTGATTTTTGGCAGCTTTACAGTGTATTGATGGAATAACAAACGTTTGCAAATGTGAGTCTGATTGTTTAGCAAAAAGTTGGAAAACAATTCCCGCGAAAGACAAAAAAGCTGTCAATGCAGAATCAATCGAGTTTGAACAAAGCCTGCACCCTCATAAGCTAGGCTCTCGTGATGGATTTTTGCCCGTTAATGAAAACAGGTAAAACATTTAGCTGAATAATTGAAGAGGTACTATATACTGTTATAACAATTTCTATGAAGGATTCAAAGTGAAGTTATGAATCCTGCGTATTTTTACCAATTCACAAGCCCGTTAAAGTAGAAGTACACGGACTCACGAGCATAAAATCCATCACGCTGCACCAGCTCCATACATGCAATAGAAATAATGCATACCTCTGGTGATGCCGTCGACTTATTGTTGAGATTCCAATGCCCTTAGAAAATCACCACCGCGTTTAAAAGACCACACACACAAATATAGAAGCAAAACTTTATTAATAAATTTTAGCAGAAGATATCAGAGTATAAGAAAAATTCAACAAATACAAATGATATCCCGCTAACAAGACAACTGCCCTTAAGCTAGAAAGCTACAAGAAACAAAGTTAAGCTATTAAGTATCTGGTTTCAAATGAAACTCTTACAACACATAGGAATATCAAACATGGTAAGCTTCCTATACCATCTCAACGGTACGTTCTCTAACCACTTGGTGAACACTCAAAAAATTAGGGTGATAGGGAAGAGACACCTCCAAATATTTACCCCAACTACAAGCTTTTTCTTCTTGCCTGAAAGATCAATTGACGAATATCTATTTCAACGTCCACCTGTAAGCTGTTGAGAGTGCAAGAAGATGAAGAAAACTTAGAACCCCAGGGAAAGAAATTGGAAAATCCTCAAAGAAAATAAGATACGAGAAAAAGTTTAAACAAATAAGAAACGAAGAGAACGAAAGACACGACATAGCTTAATTGATCAAAATTCATGGCTAAATTATTGAACGAAATGTGTGTAGCTCGAAATACCACCGATAGAAAAATTAATAGATGGCCGATTCAATTATTTGAATTGATTTCCATTATAGTTTCTGAAGTCTTATCTATCTAAAGCCCAATAGCTTCATCACTAAAATAATTAATGAAGAAAACATTCAATTTTGTTGAAACCTTTCTGGTTCATCCGATAGCTGTTGAGTTCTACTGTTACACCAGAAGCCCTACGACGGCTAATAGAAGAAAACTGCATTGGTAAAAAAAGTTTTTTTTTACTGTGTGGTATATACTACTAATAGACGACGAACTAATAGGGTTCTCCCTTTTTAGAATATTTCGTAAGAATCTCAATTGAAGAAGTGCACGAACACCGAGTTTGGTTCCGCCCTCTGCCCCATGTAGCTTACTGATGGTGAACCAGTTTTTAATTACTTTAAGTAAGTATCTTTTTTCAATATTAAAAATACAATGCTTCAGGCCCCTAATGAGTAAAAAGTACAAACGTAGAGACAAATCCTAATCTGACCAAGCTCAAGGGATAACTATGACTTTAGGACAAACTAAACTGAGCATTAACGATAATTTGAACTGGTCCAATCTGCCACTCTTGATAGAAGAAGAAAAGTTTTAGATCCCGAATAGTAAATACTGCAAAAAAATGAACCCAGAGAAAAGTTTGAAAAAAGATGTGGAGCGAAAAAATAAGTGAAGTTATTAAAAAGATTGACATACAGCCCTGACGAGCTGAACATAGTAAGTTGGACCACAAGAAGTAAGCCATAAGTGAGAGACAATAGTAAGATGGATTATAGAGAACCCAAAAATTGAAATGGAGGACTAAGTAGTAAAGAATGCTGGAAAAAAGATCCCGAAAGGATGAAAAACGAGATGAAGGTGAAAGAAGTGCCCGAATAGAATTCAACATAGCATGAAATTATGCCCAGGGTGGGATAAATAGAGGACGTAGAAGAATACACAATTGGTTGAACATCGAGTACACCTTGAATCACCGTAAAAAATCAGAAAATTGCCGCATACGAGTAAACCTCTTTGTACCGTACGCCGGACATGGAACCCAAGGGAACCTTACAACTGGAGGTAATACCATTTCATTGAATCCATATTCTCCCAAACAAATAACTAATAATCATAGTCGCAATTTGGATCAAAGATATCACACTATCCTTGAAACTGCAGAGGAAACGTTTCTAGCTTGTACTCTGCGAGAAACGAAAAAATAGTAATTTTTGTACTCAGAACCACAGCTAATGGGCCATAGTATTTTTTGTTAAAAGTTAATGTGCGCTTAAGCAACTTGACTTGTACAGTCGAAGCCTTCACTTGATGCATCTTTGAAATTCAATGAAACGTTAATGAAGCTTTATTACCATAAGGATGCTGTAGGTAAGCAATGAGCTTTAACTACGCTGCCAATGCGAGGGCGAGCAACCGTAATTGGTGGAAGAGGTTGACCAATAGCGGCAGGCCACGTTCGTGAGTTACAGTGGGCATGAGAAGCTCAAATCAGCAGCCATGTTTTAGGATAGCGCAAAATCTTTGCCAAATCGAGGATACTGTCGAAACTACGGTCAAGATATCGAAAAGATATTCAAGATACGGACACATCAGCGTCCACAAACGTGAAATTAAACAAAAAATCATCGTGTACGCATAGCTACAGCAAGTTTAAAACTAGTGTCAAACAAACGTAAATAAATAAGACTTAATGAGGAAATAAAGGTTTCAACAAATGGAGAAACAGCTTAAGAATAAAAGCTTACGCTTGTGTCGCCTTTTATCAGTAAAGAATTTCATCAGTTTTCGACGAATTCTCCTAAATTAACGTTTATAGTTCTCAAGTACCGTTAGGGATTAGGTTCGTTCATGTCAAAGCTTACAAGAAACAAGCACTGGACAATAAATATTGGCAAAGGTAAAGCTTGTAAGCAGCCACTAAGGAACAATTCAAAATGAGCGTACAGAAGCGGAGGATCCAAGGTATTTCCTGAGCCTCTAAAATAGTACTGCTCACATTAAACCAAAACTAGGGAATCGAATTTCTAGTCAATCTTCTAAAGAGCATTTCAAAGCTTCACTTGAGATATAAATAATTAAGATAGTAACTTCACAGAGCGTACCATATTAAAAATGTGGTACATTATTCAGATATTAGATGAAAAAACTATGCAACTAATCTGAATACAGAAGCAACATACGTAAGTCTTTCATGGCTGCAAGAAACGCATATAGAAACTTTTCAGCTCTAAAGTAAGCAACCTAAATATTCAAACATTAATTGTAAGAGAACAATTGACACTCCTACATAAATTCCCGCCTTTTTAAATTACGAGAACACCAATTATATTCAACTATTTAAAAAGGTTTCGCACGAATAATAAGGCTCACAACCGAGTTCACACTGAGACTGTTAATAGTTGGTTTGCTCTGCCAAGTGCGTCTGCTTTACGAACTTTGAATCGGAAATTTGAATTACGATGGAGCGTCTTCGACTTCAGGACAAAATGGAAATAAATTCGAGATGACCAATGATTCCTAATTTTCCCTGACTTGAATCTAACAACTTCAATAAATATGTAGCTCTACAAAATATAAACCAAAGCGAGGTAAAATGAACTACAACAATATCCCCATAGATCGATGTCCAAGTTTCAAAAATTGCCATCGTTCACAAGAGATTGACTTTATGGATCAGTTCATCAATGTATAAACTAAACAAAAAAAATAGATAAGTAATGATTCATTATGGAGAGAGCAAAACAAAATGATGGAATCCCACAGGAAGAAAACCATGCAACTGCACAGGACAAAACAAACCAACCCCAAGTAGGAGCACCTCTTACACTCCTTAATCTCAAGCACTGAAGAACAAACACTGGTTATTACAATTATTAATATTACTTCTTTCCTTAATTTAACTCCAATCAAAGAAATGGTCGTAGTTATTATAATAACAAGGGAATGTTTGGTATGGAATGCAAATTTCTCGCTAAACTAGACAACGACTGAGCAACTAGCGTGCCAAGACGCAATACACCAACAGGCTTGAGAGAAACCTCTAATTTGCTCCTAGCATTCTCTGAAACCATACAAACGAAATCATTTTCTCATTGAAACTAATATATTTTACTATCGCTCTGGCAACGCTTGCGATAGAAATTGAAGAGAATTTGGAAATTAACTTCTTGACATACACAAATGCGAGAATCATAGCCGCAAACTGGAGGTTAACCTGTATAAAATAAACATTTATACAAAGATATACAACATTCCATACAAGGAACGTCAAGCACTAGGCTGGACAACGAACTGGACAGTTCGGCAATGTCTAAGGTAATAGATCTACTAACACAAAAGATTATTTCAAAGGAGGTTGACGAACAATGATCAACGTCCTTATTAGTTACGTAAAAGCAGAGATATACGTATACCTCGAGTATGTTTCCCTAAGAACACTCCGTACGAAACCCTCGGAGATGCACTTTTTAACACTATCTCAAATCAAGCATCGTTTGAAGAACCACCAAGGGATCGAGACATGGGCTAGAAAACGTACATCGGGAACATTAACTATTGGCAAAACATGCCTATAAGACTTTGTTAAACACGAAGGGAAGCTACCGTCTCTCATAAGAATTAACAAAATTGCACAAGACCATCTTATACAGAACTAAATTGATGCGTATTGCACTTCACTAAGTTTATAAGAAACTGCGCCATGTGAGTGCGAAATGGAGGTGAGAAAAGTGTGAGAATGTGGGATCGATGATACAAAAAAACAGGCTTGTACTCTTAGTTTCGAACAAGTGTGGTGCTCCGAGACTTGTTAAACCTCATTCAGAGCTCATATAGTCACAAGTAACCTTCAATTGCTTGTCAACGTCACTAGGAGGGTCAACTGGTGCCGGAAGGAATTTCACAGTCTGTTTTAGTGTGTGGCCCATGAGAAAGAAAAGAGAAATTTCAAGAACGTATGAACCGTGAAGGTGTTTTACTAAGTTAGAATACACACACGAAGCAAACAGTGAATTGTTCCCGTTTTTACATTATAGTTTTGTGAGGAAGCTCACGCTTGCTGACTGAGGAAAGTCTGTACATGAGCAAAGAAAACATTGGATACGGCCTTGGGCAATTCATGTTTTAGAAGACAAACGAGACGATAGAAGGTTGTGCCCCTTCAATTCAAACAAAAAACAAAAATTCATTGTACATTGAGAGGGGAAAATTCGAGCGCTGGAGCAAGCACTAAACATATAAATGCAATTTGCATGAGCACAAGCAAATAAATAAGACAGAGGGGAAAGGGGTAAAGGGAAGTAGGAGCCTCCTTTCTAGAAGAACCATAACAACCAAGAACAAAAACAGTTAAAGGAAAACGAATTTCAAACTCATTCCCTGGGAGGATTGGAAACGAAGTAACTACTGCAACTAGGTCATATAATGAAGAAACTTTACAACACTTGATCAATCGAAACCGAAAGCACGAAGAAACCTTCAAATTCAGCGACGAAACCTTCAAATCGAAAACAAGCAATTTTGCACTGACAAGGAGTTTCGAAAGAACGTCATGTGGATTCATGCATAAGTGGAACACTACTTAGGATAAAAAAAAGTGGAGGATAAAAGAATGGCTTACCCTCGTTGGGGCATAAAAAATAGGTCTGGGATAATAGGAAGAACCTATGACTGCATGATTCAAAACTTATGAATTGAGGGTCAACAACATATCTAACTCACATTAGAAAGAGGGGGAAAAGCCTCAAATATTGAGGTGCTTTCGCAGAATAATGAGGCATCACAAAAAAATGAACATGAGTGTACTCTAGTGATTCGGCATTCTTCCGCAAAAAATTAGCAACATTACCAATGATGATACTTTAATAATACGACATGAAATACTGTGACGCTACAACGACAAGAATATCAAGAGAGGTGGTACATCAGTGTACGTAGAAGTAGAGTATCTCAAGAGCAGTCACTAAATCGAATGGGAATTTAAAGAGTATCAAGAAAAGTGCTGTCAGAACGTCACTGGAGACTATATCAGACTCTCCAGGGAGGTGGAAAAGATGAAGGAGCTTCTAAAGCCCTTACTACAGGAGAGCATCACATTGGGTGATAAAGAGGAGGAGGATAGATAGCATGGATCATGGGAGCAGACATAGGAGGAGCAGTTAAACCGGGACTAAAAGTGGTTCCAGGAGCAGCTGCAAACTGCGGAGCCGCGGCAGCAAATGCCTCAAACTGAGTGGCAAAGTGAGCAGAACTTTGAGAAAATGTTGGAACTGCAGCAGGGCGAGGTGTGACTGAAGAATGCATAGATGAGGCAGTGGCAAGACGTTTAGCTCCGACGGCTGATGATCCAGAGGCGTTGCTACCGCGGTCACCCGAAAAGGCCTGCTCGTATGACCTCTTCGACGTCACAGAAGCCCCAACGTGAGGAATCACTCCACCTGCAGCACTCACAACAACAGACGGAGGACGACGCTGGGGAGGAATGGTGCTTGAGTACGGTGAAGGCAGGAGATGAAGCTGAGAATGTTTGCTCGTGTTAGGATCGGTGGCTGACTGCGGAAATGCGGAGAAGAACTGGACCGGAGGAGTCATTGAGACGCTGGTTGGCGGAGTCGGAAGCTTGGGGTTAGACTGCGGAATAAGGAACATCCCGGACGAAGGAGACTGAGAAGCAGAAGATATAGGAGCCTGGTAGCAGGCAAACATGCCTGAAGAGTAAACAGCAGCTGCTGCGGCTGCAGCTGCAGCAGCTGAAGCTGTAGAAGTCTTTAAAGGAGAAAGCACAGAATGAGAGGCCTGAGACACCGACACATCAAGAGAAGGAGGCCTCTGAGGGGTGGAAAGAGGAGAGGGCAAAAGTACCTGAGCAGAGGATGGTTTCATGGAATGAGAGTGTAGGGGGGAGAACATGGGCATACCGTTAGTGGGGGGAGGGAGGAGGGTGTGGGGTACACCTGCAGGCAACCCGGGAGAGAAAGGGGGTCGGATCCCAGCCGCTGGTTGCAAATAGCTCGAATTGGGCGATGGGGGAGGAATAGATGCAAGTGATGGTGGTTGCATGTGTGTAGGAGGCGCGTGTGAAGGTAAAATTAGAGGAGGGGGAGGTGCACCACCAGAAGTTGCAGCATTGCCCCACACAAACATACCGCCTCCTGCAGCGGGGATGATGGACCGGTTGGCCGCAGCAGGACCCACGGAGGTAACTGTTTGAGTGGTTGGGCTTCCTCCCTGCAGCACGTAGTTCATGTCATCGCCTGAGCAGCTAAACACTTCTACGTATCTGTGCTTTTTGCCAGCCATGAAGCGGTTGTGACGATTTAGAGCGCACGAATACGCAGCGTGTTCGCTGGTCATCTGAATGAATGCTTCTCCGCTGGGTTGGCCCTGCACAAAAAAAAAGTTTCTCTAATTTTTGGAAAATGGTGGTTGCCTTATTAAGACAGGAAGTGGGTACGAAGTGATATTGACGGCTGTCATCAATAAGTGTAAGTTTTCTTCTTTGAGTTTCAGGGCTGAAAAGGTTACGGGCTGGAAGGTAACAGTTATGAATTCATAGAAATATATTTCCTCTCCATAAACGGCTACGCCTACAATTGCCTTCGAAGATTTATAGAGGCTGTGATAAATCACTTCAGAAGTAGAAAAATGAAACTGGAAAAACACAGGATAAAGAAGGCATAAAAACCTAAAAGAAACCGTCCAAACAAATGAACGAACAAAGCCCCAGTGAATAAGGAACTCAAGTACTCACAGATGGCGTGTAGACCATATGTACTCCATGGAACTGGATGTGCTTAGCGTACTCGCCCAAGAAGTCCAGCACGTTCTCGATCTGCAGAGCACACGGAACGGACGTTTAAATCGATAAAAAAAATCGTTCGACAGTGACAAATTCACAATAGCTTTTGTATGAGAATCTAATTATGGGGCGAAACTGACCACATACCTCAACTGAAGCATGATTATTTGTTGAGGTCGATTGTTTCAGACCATCACCTCGACGAGACGTCGATGCTTAACTAACTGAGTGATACTGGAACTAGCAGGTAGCGGACCCAACGTCTGGCTTTGTATTTTCCATGACACACAAAGGCTCCAGTATAGAATTACCACGGCTAGAGAGGTCGAGCGCTATAGGTCTGCAAATTCTCACCTTGGTATATACATAAACTTTCAACAAAAAGGCTACCATGCAACAAAGGAAAGAATGCCAGGTTAGCTACACCATTTATAACACTACGATATATAAGAGATCCAGTCAAGTTAAGACTTGTATAACATGATTTCCAGTACCATAGTGCTCTGACATGTTTTCCTCGAGCCTATCACAACGCCAGCCCACCAAGTCTCCACCAGTCCACCAAGTCTCCACCAGTCCACCAAGTCTCCACCAGTCCACCAAGTCTCCACCAGCCCGCCAAGTCTCCACCAGCCCGCCAAGTCTCCACCAGCCCGCCAAGTCCACTCCCGTTTATTCGTAAATAAGTGTCCAGCACACCCACCACACCGCCCTGTTTAGAAGTGCCAGCACTCACAGTGGCCTCGAAGGGCAGTCCCCTCAGCCTGATGCAGTCCCTCCGAGTCCCCAGGGTGACAGACTGCTGGGGGAGGAGGGGGGGCAGGGTGGGGAGCTGGGCGATGAGGGGAGGTAGCTGCGGCTGTTGCTGTTGTTGCTGCTGCTGTTGGGTGTCCATGTGCCTGATATCCATTGATCTGTTCATTACCTGCGAAGTGAGGGTAGATTTTGAGTTCAAATATTCCAAATAAAGGTAGATTTTGAGTTCAAAGTTTCCCAACAAGGGTAGATTTTGAGTTCGGAGTTTCCCAACAAGGGTAGGCTTTCAGTTCAAAAGTTCATAATAAGGGTTCAATTTCAATTAAGAATTTCCTTCAAGGTGACGAGTTTTAGTTTGAAAGGTTTTCTTTAAAGGTTATCCCAAAACCCTATGGATTTGTTTAGTTTTACTTAGAAGAGTAATACTTTCAGTATTGTATTATTGCTACCCAAATAAAAGCATATCATTGATCTCAGGCAATTATCTTTACCATACAGCTAAAGGTTTTTAAAGTAAAGTAATGGATAATTTAAGATTATAGTATTGACAGACTGAAGCGTGTAGTAATATGGACTACCAGAATTGAAAGAAAAGTTGACCACTAAAGTAATTATGAAAAACATCAGAACCAACTGAACAAATCTACTGGACAATAAAATCTAAAGATACGCTAAAAAATAAATAGAAGAGCTGATCTATAATAAAACGTTCTCATGCACGACTGAATATAAATGCTTCGTACTTACGTAACTCTCCTCTTCCACTGAGCATGAAAAAATCAATCAATTAAATAACAAGAGTAAAAACTTGGCAAAAGTAAAGAACAGGAACTTCAAACGGTCACAGTAAGCACCACAGTTAACTGGAGTTCGTAGTTGGTAGATCAGTTAACTAGTGCTGTCCATACAGTTACCGCCGATTAATAACTGCTTACACAGTTGCTCAACCAGCTATCTGGCGGCTACTTGTACAGTTTCCCCACATGGTTAATTAAGGTTGGACATCTTTTTCGACGATACTTAAGTTAACCGGAAATTACAGCACTGTTCCCCATCCATTAAACTGAAAAGTGCCTGCTTAGTCAAGAATAGGAAACTGCCCATGAAGCTAAGAAATCATAAGACCATGCAGGTACTTCGGAGGACCCAATGCAGGTACCCGAGCAAGAGATACCATGTCAATGCAAGTACCCTGAGATGATTCATAACCATTGGATCTGGTGATAAAGGTCACATGAACGCACATACTGGGCAGCTCCAAAGAGGTCATGTGATGATGTTACACAATCATGGCACTGGACGGTCACAATTAGCGATAAGGTCGTCGACAGTCCTAGTAAGAGCCTCATTATCAGAGAAGTGACGATAAAAAGCCGATAGCACTGCGGGACACAGGCCAGCTCTCTCTTACCCATTTTTTCTCTCACTTACTCTTTCTTCTCATTTTCTCTCCTATTCTGTCTCCTGTTCTATTCTCTTTCTCTCTTTCCTATTTTATTCTCTCTCTATCTCTCTTCATTCTCTCTTTTTCTCTTTCCCTCTTTCTCTGTACCACACCAGCGGGGATTTTGGAAAAAGCGTTGGCTTAACTTCTACTCAAAACAAGAGAAGCGAGTTTGTCTTTTGATTCAGACGTCTATTTAACTAACTTACTACATACTACGTCTTTACGAAGCAGAGAATACATTCAATTTCGCGCCAGGAAGTTCTTTTTGACCATCAGTAAGTAGTTTATTATAATATTTCCTTATTCAGGGAAACCCACACAAGCATAAAAATATTCTAAACGGTGAATTTTGCTCTCGTAGATTAAACTTCTGAAACACACTTGAATAAGATACGTGAGTATCTATCTAATGAGTTTTATACGCAGAAAGAATGACACCATTCTTCATATACATTAGATGTCGAAAAACACACGTACCTCAGGCCTTTGATACTCCTCATCCTATTTTATACTTTTAGACAAAAATGAACAAAAGCTCTAATTTTCATGTGCATAAAGAAGAATGTCATAAAGAAGAACGTCAGTTGTGCTATTACTGAAGTCTGCGTCAAGAACAAGTCTCAGATAACCAATTCGAGTCGAACGCTCTCTTGCGAGTCACTGCGGAATATTCTACAATCTACTATATTCTACTACAAAATTCAAATGTTTTTCATAGTTTGGAAGTTCATTCTATAAGTTCATTATAATTTCACTGCATTCATCATCTGATTATAAATTTAATTCTTGGTTAATAATCAATTACAAATCCTTTATGGAAACCTTCTCCTTATTTCCCTTCATGAGTTAACTTAATATCGAACTCAATTTGATTTCATTTTTCGTAATGTTTTGAATTCCTCAACTGGTGAACATGTTTCGAATTATTTTTCAGATATTATTTAATGAAAATAAGATAGAAGTCTGTCGTTCCCACAAGTTTAGCGTGCGGTTGTCATGCATCGCAATGAACGAATAAAAAATTCTCCACATCAACCCATCACACACACACAATGAGTGAAGCAATCAAAATCACACGGCACTGAATGATTCAATTTTCACAAAGATTATAATAATTAGATAACCAGTGATTTTATACTATAAGTCTGGTGGCTTAATTTCCCATACACACAATGCACTATTTGTTAAATTATCATTTAAAATGCCTCAAATTTCTTGAGGCATAAGTCGAGATGAGCGTCTTCAACGTACGAGTCCCTATCTTCAATGCAACCAATGAAAAAAACAATTCTTACTTTTAACTTTCAAGTTTTGCTGACATCAACACAAGGCAGTGGTAGCCGATGCTACTTAGCGAGACCCTGTACGTCATTATTCTTCACGGGAAAGTGACAATCTTTCTCAATTGAAGCGTTGGAAGAAAGCTTTAATATTAAAAGAATGATTCTAAAAGCTGCATCATTGAAGCTGCTCGTCTTAACAGCGAGTAGTCTTGTCATTGGAGAACATCATTTCTCGTCCATTCAAACCTAATAAATATGGATTTCGACAAAACACCCCTGTCAAAAAATACAATTTTAGTCTTTTCATTACCGCGGTATTCATATTGATGTATTTATTACAAATTTCACCTAAATAAAATTGTGTAACATTAAGAAGCAAAACAAACGAAAGCTACAAGGTACTCCCAAAAAAGGTTACACTATAGATAAAATACGTTTTTGGTAGCCCCCAAAATAGCCAACTACGAATTGCTTTAACCAAAACATCAAAACCAGCAAGCCAGATCTCCATATGCCTCTTCAATAAGCTTCATTTTACTTAATGAAAAGTGATGCAGAATTTCATTTTAATAATTCAGCAGTTTATTGGATCTCAGGAGAAGTATTCTAGAGACTTACAAGAATGCTGTGAAAGCATGAAATAGCCAGCGAAAGGCATGAATAATCCGCACAAGAAGCGATGAAACTTAGACGAGACCTCTGACCGAATACAGAACATTAAATGAAGAGCATGAATGACCTCACTTCTGTGAATGTTAACGGAAGTCATAAATGATCGGCACAAGGAGCAGTGAAACTTTGATGAAGTCTCTGAATGCATAAAAAACATTGAATAAAGAGAATGAATGGACCCACCTCTGCGGACGTAGACCTGAAGAGCTCTATGTATCTGCTACCGATGAGTTCCCTGTGTTTGGTGAGAGCCTTGCTAACATCATCTTCATGGGACAGCATGACGAAAGCGTCGCCGGTGGCCCGGCCATCAGGCTTTCGTACGAACAGCACTCCGTCCTCGCTGTCAAGCAACTTGACAGCGTTATCTCCGCAGTCAAAAAAGTCCACCTGTACGAGCAAAAAAAAAACGCATAGAAGATATCAAAGGTCAATATGGATTGACGATACCAAGGGACGATATGGATTGACGATACCAAGGGACGATATGGATTGACGATACCAAGGGACGATATGGATTGACGACACCAAGGGACGATATGGATTGACGACACCAAGGGACGATGTGGATTGACGACACCAAGGGACAATGTGGATTGACGATACCAAGGGACAATGTGGATTGACGATACCAAGGGACAATGTGGATTGACGATATCAAGGGACAATGTGGATTGACGATATCAAGGGACAATGTGGATTGACGATATCAAGGGACGATATGGATTGGGGATTCTAGAGGACAATATGGATTGATACTAGATAACTATATGGATTGATACTAGATAACTATATGGATTGGTACTAAATAACGATACAGATTGGGGATACTAAAGGGCGATATAGATTGAGGATACCAGAGGACGATATAGGTTGAGGATACCAGAGGACGATATAGGTTGAGGATACCAGAGGACGATATAGGTTGAGGATACCAGAGGACGATATAGGTTGAGGATACCAGAGGACGATATAGGTTGAGGATACCAGAGGACGATATAGGTTGAGGATACCAGAGGACGATATGGATTGAGGATACCAGAGGACGATATGGATTGAGGATACCAGAGGACGATATGGATTGAGGATACCAGAGGATGATATGGATAATACAAGTTGAATATCACAGTCACTCTCACCCGATTCGAGCAAATCAACCACGTCTTAGCAATAAATATTTTGAAATGGGATGAAATTTAGGAGGATGGATGTCGGTGAAACTATTGAATTGAACTAGGGCCATTTGCTCGTCTCATTCGATGTCATGCAGGAAAGAGGAATGACGCCAATGAAAAATTTAGCGGACCAAAATACACAGTTTGACAACAGTACTCTTACATCTCGCCCTTGTGGAGTCCAGATATCATCAACAGATTCAAAAGCATAATTGTGTTACAGCTACGGATGAATGTGAACCAGAAAATAATGGTAACGAAAATGTCGCTAATAAATTGATACTGAAAAAATGAACTTCTTGAAACACTGGAAAGACTTCCATGAAGTGGGATGCATGATTTCAAATTTTAACGACACTACTCTTGATTCCGGCACACGCGCCTGAACTCACGACTCGGGCACACGCGCCTGAACTCACGACTCGGGCACACGCGCCTGAACTCACGACTCGGGCACACGCGTGAACTCACGACTTGCTTTGCAGTGCAGTCGTAGGGTAGACCGCGCATGCGAATGATGACATTACCGCGGGAAAGGAACTGTGTAGCCTCGTTGTTGTTACCTGTGGAGAATACGTCACGTTCTTAACATCAACTTTCAAATATACTAGCGTGAAACGCTTATTTAATTTGAAATTGAAGACACGAATTAACTTATATGATATTGATACAATGAAGTGCAAGTACGAAGCTTTAATATAATTGAAACTTTTATGCATGAAGAATTGAATAAATATCTGAATAAAAAATTAAAACTGAAATAGGTACATAACTAGAGATCAATCGTACATAAAAATATCAAAACATAAGCATGAACAAAAAGGAATAAATATTTATCAACCAAATTCATTATTCAACAGAAGCTCAAACCATATTCTTTTGAGTCACAAGCTTCAAGACTAGAAGCCTCAGTTTCATTATGAACCGTCACGTATGTGCACAATCAGATTTGTTAACATGAAATTCCCAAAGTTCGTGTGGGAAGCAGTAGTGTATTAACGAAATGAATACCAATAATTGAGTTCACAGCAGGCAGCACAAACTTTGGAGCAAGTGTATTGACTGCATGGTACACCGGCCTCCTACACGAGAAAAAGAGCAGGGTATACACTTTAAAGTACTAACCCACCACAGTATCCTAGAACCAGCGTTTCTAAATCCTTACTGCAGGTCGGGTTGGGCAGGAACAATTTCTCAAGGTATATTGAAGACACGAACAACATCGCAAACTCACTTTTCAGAAATGGAGAGAACAAATTCACGTCGTCAGTACAAGAGAAACACTAAATCACACTTGCCAAGTACTTAAATGTACACCTCAACCTACGTGAACAACAGTGATTTTGAGAAACCTTTGTGTAACATTTGTCAAGGTCAGATGGGGTATGCCTCATAAATTCTTGCGATAGGAAATGATGCAATTAGTGTTGTCTAAAGTGCTTCCGATCACATACGCTATAAAATATTAGGAGGGGTTCCCGAGGAATTACTGGTTATGAATGAGTCTAAAGCTTTTTGTATTAGGGAGTGCTATGTGCACGAGGATGGCATGAAAACTTAGCTTTCTTCGTTTTGTAAACAGACATCCTATGAACATCTTTTGTGAGGCATCGTGAAGAGCTAACGTTATGAGGCATCGCAACATACAGATTAGTTCTACCCTGTACGTAGCTCCCAAGAAAAAAAAATATGAGAAATGAAGGCTGTCTATCTGAAGACTAAAGTCCACATCAGTTTTTAGAACAGAATCTTCTCACTGAACGAGCTGCGACTCGTTTATCACACCTCTGAGCACCGCCACGTTTTCTATGGACACTAAACGTTAGCTCATTCTTAGTATAAACTTTAAGAAACGCTCGAAGATCATACTGATCCTTAGAGAAGGTTTTAGTCAAGATATGCTGAAGGAGAATCTCCTTCAACGTACCCTGTGTAGGGAAGAAACCAGCATTGAAAATTAGCTTAATGTTTCGTTAGGGTCCAATAAGGTAAGCTACAGCCGCCAGGTGTTTACAGTTAAAATCACAAGGTGTGAAACTCAGTCTGATATCAAGTTTTGCACCGCGAAAATAAATGAGAGCTTGATCTAGAATAAAGAATATTTGTGTTATTTTGAAAAGAAAAAAGTTATGACAAGAAAAGATGATCTATGACATGTTTCCAAAAGCTCTAAAAAAATTCCTTTCGTACCTTGGCTTGTTTGATGATATTGGGCAGACTATGTCAGACCAACAAATAACAAAGCAATAAGTACACGCGATGCAGCACGAAGGTGAACATCTATGTAAAATAATTGAACCACTAGCATTTTTAAATTTGTTAAGTGCAAATGAGAAGTAGCCAATGAACTTGCAGTACAACATTCTAATAATTTCGATCACGTCACAAGAAATTGAACTTAGTGCAAGATATTTATTCTTTACAATCGTTAAGAAATGAAAACCACAGAAATGTTAGTTCATTCAAGAACATAATCAAACTAATTTGTATAGTTTCAACAACGAAGAAACTGCGTAGCTCTATGCTTCGTAATTAGAGGTAGGAGTTTGTCCACCGTCTTCTGATTAGGGGTGGGGGAGCAAGACTACATTCAGACTGCACATTGGGTTTATCAGCTTACGAGTACAGAAGTAAGTTGACCACCTTATGCTAAAACAAGAAAGTATATATCTAGACACACATCATGTGGTTAAGACGATACACATTAAAAAGTTAGGTGTCACTCGTGGTAAATGCTCCAAAATATCTCTCAACATAATACCGTATAGTACTTCTTCAATACCAAATACTCACGCAAAATATTCTGGAACTGTTGCCTCTGCTGCTGAGCGCAATGCTCCAAATTCTTCTTAATATTCAAACTCATTTGTTCAGGCATGAGGTTTGGGCCATGAGGAACATAATGCTGCTGGCGCGAGTAATAATTTCTTTTGCCGTACGAATTACTAAACTGAGAGTCAATACTAGAACTGGAGGAATAATGCGACGCTTCCTGGTCCGAGTTGTAGCAATGATCCGTGATGCGGACGGGCACTAACTGAAGCGACGTTCCATCACTATTCCCACTAGTGGAACTCGGGTTTGCGTTTGCCTTGCTGAAGTCGTCGGTGGTTGGGTTTACATTTTGTGGTGGTGAAATAGTACTGCCACCGCTGTTGTTAGTGCTACCACTGCTGCAGCCACTATCATTACTGCTACCAGAGCTTAACTTCTTGGTAGGAGTTTCTTTCTTGCTCTGTTTCTCACCTGCCATTGTTTTTCAGTATTTCAATCACTTCCTCCTTGAATAATAGCCTAAGAAAAGCGTCTAAAAAAGTTGGCCAATGTTGTAGCTAGATTATGTATACTTAATAACGTTAATTTAATTAATTGTTAAGTAATTCAATTTGTCATAACATCAAACAAAAGTCCCGCACCTAACATAAAAGATAGTCTATTAATGTCACACCAGTCACTGGAATGAAACATGACAAATTTTCATTTTCGTACAAATTGAATTAGTTCCTGTTTATGAATCAAGATCATCTAATGAATTTAATTCACGATAAAAATAGTTGGAAAGAGGCTTATTACTTGGATGTTCGGAAAGTTAACATAGTGTTCTAATCATACTTTTTGTATATATCAGATTTCAATCTTAAAATAGTTTTAAAATCTGGAAAACGTTCATTGTACATCGAAAACGAGCAATAAACATGTACAATTTAATTCATATTTACCGCTTGTATTCTACATATATCTAGACTACATGCCTAAATCCATATATAAGGTGAGAGTAACTTTCCTAACACAGTAGTTCTCGTGAATCAATAAGAGATTAAATCCATGTTCTACAATATTGATGAGCGGGAATAACGGCGTGTAATAATCAATAAATAAATTGTCAGTGCATTTTTCTAATAAAGATTTTGCGTTAGGATGCCAGAGCGAGTGAGACCAATGACTACTAAAATGTCAAGACCAGTAATTAAATTTTAATTCTTTCTTAGCTTAAAATTAGACAATTTATTTCTGTATCATTTTAAACACACGGTATTTAACACGTTGACTCCGAAGTGGTACGTATGTGTACCACTGAGGTTAGGTTCTGTAATTTTTTCAGATCCTTCTAGTGACTATGCGTACAAAATGAAGTTTTACACCAATCAGGCAATCGAAGGCAACGTGTTAAAATGATACTCGTAGCGTTACACATGTTAAAATATAAAATTATGCCACCGCTTTAAAAACACGTATATTAAGAGTGTTAACTGCAAAAAACCAGTCTATGTGTAAACGTGACGGGTTCGATTTAACCTCATAGAAGTTGAGAATCTCGAAGCTATGATTAGCTCATTGTAGACAAATGTTAACTATTCAGAAATCTTTAAGTTCTCAGAATTATCACGCGCCCAATGGCAGCACCTGAGTGTTTTTCAACTAAATTAACACGTTTGTTGCGATGCGACCCACAGGTGGGTCACTTAGGTTAGGTTCTGTAATTTTTTCCAAGTCTTTTAGTGATTATTTGTACAAAGTAAAGATTTGCACCGGCTAGGCAATCGCAACAAACGTGTTAAAGCCCCGAGAACGAACTGAAGCATGAAACTAAATCGAGAACGAAGCAATATGAAAAAAATTCCTACTCAAATCATGGTTTTCGTTAACAGAACAACAGAACCGTGGGAAATCAATTCATGGAAGCTTGAAGACATTTATAAAAATTTACGATTCTTCAAATAACACCTGAAAATTTCACGTCACTTCACTTTGTAGCAACCGTCCTGTAAACTATGAGTATCACGTTCATCAACACCAGTAAAACTGAACTAAATCTTGCGGTTTTGACCTATCAGACTAAAAGGAACAAATTAAGTTGGCTCAAACCTCCGGATGTTGGCGTTCATTTAGATGGTTACCAAGAGTCACACTCTAAAGCATTAATTAGCTCGCCAGGTCCAACAAATTTCAATTTCGCTGATTCTCGATTTGGCACGCAGGACCCAACTACAGCTTGAATGATCTAGAAATACGTTCAGAGTTGGTGACCAGATACTTGAATAAAAAATTTCAGTGAGTGTTTTAGCTTTGTGAAGCCATGCAGCTAGACTAAGTGTTCACGTTTTCTGGATGCACTTTCTCTGGAGTGCGAGAACCATTAAAGTTACGTGACATTCTCGGTACGTAAAGAATTTTTCATTAACTAAAGCAAAGACTTTGAGAGGAAATAGTTGGCAGCCATGCTGTCAATTCATGCACGAGATATAAACGATGAAATCTTTCAGCTTTGAAGTATCAGTTGACAAGTTCTAGATGAAACTACAGGCATTCGAGACATTTTAGCAGAATGTACAAGTTTTGAAAGTCAGCCAGTAAGCTGAAATGCGTACTGATATTAAATTGTTACGTATTATTAGACAAGCAAAATATGATATCCTTAACACGTTAACCGCCACATGTACCACCGGTGGTACATTTGAGGATTTCACTTACGGCCGCATGTACCACCGGTGGTACATTTCCAAATTTTTAATAATTATTTTCAAAAATTAATTTAAAATATTTACGGAAGGTTAAATGATAAAGTCGTAAAATGGTAAAGTCGTGGCGGTAGTGACAAATCTCTGATATCAGGCATGGCGGTTAACGTGTTAAAGTTTGATTTAAAGCAGATCTAAAGACTACAGCAACGTTAACACTAACTCTTGGATAATCGCATCAGAACATGACTTTCCCATGGCCTTTCACAGCACCGATTTCGTAAGGCACAGAATTTTCCAGACAAATCTTCCTAAACCTAATCACACTAGAGGCTTTTGTTTACATTTCAAACATTTACGTCCCCGTTCGTCATCTGGCCCATAAGATGAAATGGGAGATAAATTAAGAATTCAAGCTTCGATAAGCAGTAGCCATCGTCATTTGAAAAGTTATCTGCATCAGAAAATAGTTCGTTTCAAGTTTTTCTTCTTCAACAGTTCGATTAGGAAAAACAATACCGGGTCCTGACAGAAAATATTATCATTATATATTAATAGAGTTTACATTAGAACCAGCTCGATCCAGAGACAGCGTAAGATATGCCATTTGAACATTTAGGATGTTGCTGATCTTTACAAGAACAACTACGAATTCTAGGCCGTACTTGGTGAAATCTATTCGGGAACACACTAACACTACGTGTCTACAATGTAAACTTTGAAATTAATTAATAGTTAAATAAAAAATAGACATCATTGATAAGTAAATACACGGTATTTGAAAATTAATCCAGACCAATGATGATGTAGCTGGCGAGGACCGAACACTCGTTACAAATTTAGAGCAAATACTACCCAGTATTTTCAGTTTTTCTTGAAATATTGGTTTCTAAGTTTCAGGTTTCAATGGAAACGTAAGATTCACAGCAAAGTTCAAAATAAAACTCAAGTTCCAGTTAAATACACAACTAAGGAACACTTCTCTAGACAACCTTTCAGGACGGCTGCTGGAGGCACATTACTGTTCCGCAATAACCCAAACTGTGATTGTGGTTCGATCTGAACACGCTCAAAAAAATCTCTGACGCATGATTAAGCCTTTCGGAAAAAATGTTTTTTTTCTTTCCTTCGTAATTTATCAGGAATTGTCAATGATTGGCGTGATAAGACAGATTTTCTATCCTTTTTATGCATTAGAAAAGTTTTTATTTTTTTTGGACGACGTAACTACCTGAATCTGTAGGGATATAAAATAGTGGCAATTTGGATTTACATGCAGACTTTTAGGTCTATATCTACCTGAACAGATAGATTACGATCTATATGTACTTGAGTCTAACCTCAAAAGGTAAACAGTGATTAAAACATGCTTCCATCTACCTCAAAAGGTAGATTATACCTAAACATTAGTAAATCTACTTCATAAGGTAAGTTACGATCAAAACATACATATTTAAATCTACTGCAAAGGGTAAATTGCGATCAATACATGCTAATATCTACCAAAAGAGGTAGATTACATCTACACATACATTGCCTCAAAAAGTAAGTCACGATCAAATTGCATACATATTTAAAATTTAAATCAGAAAGTAGATTGTGATCAAATCATGCTTACATCCACCTTAATAGGTACATATTAATCCACACATAGTGATTCAGAGTAAGTGGGTCTTGAGAAGATAATTTTTGTTACTTTTATATTCGTATTATTAGACATGAATAACTAGACTAGTTCAGTGGAAACGGGAAAAAATTCACACGTTTTTACTGAATTTTTCGTTTAATTTGCCAGTGGACGCAGGCTTTGTGAAGGAGTTTCCACATTGAAGGATGTGCCTTTGGTATCCACAATACAATGCTTACAATACATGTATACCCTACCGAATTTTCTCCTATCTAAATCCTTAAGAGCGTCACAGAGACACGGACCAACCAAGCAAACAAGCAACAAACAGTGTATTATTATATAGTGGAATTAAAGGTATATTGGATACGCCAATTTAATAATGGCTATCAATCCACGTATTGTGATGCCAATTTTTCCTGGTTTTAATAGATACTACGCACATTGATAAGCTCATTTTATTTCAATTTTGAATCAGTCAAGGAAACTAAAAGTCTTCCTACACGAGATTTTTAATTAATTTTGAGCACTCTAATTTTAAATTATGCCTTTTACAGGATAAAAAGTATAAACCGGTGAACACTCCGCGCATAAAAATACCACCTTAATACGCTTCGTATCACTTATGAACCTTAAATATGCAGCCATTATGCAAGTAAATTTTTTAAATCTCATTCAACTCGGGCTGCTTCACCAGAGAACACGAGCAATCGCGTGATAATAGAAACGTCGCTGTAAGAAGAGCAGCAAGTCTCATGATTGTCAGTAATTTGATTTACCTCCTCATGACATTAGTTTATCACAAGCCTCTGGTCACGGAATTAGATCAGACGCTTAGTTTGCATCACAAAAGATAAGACCATCAATGTAATCCATTGATGATCTTATCTTTTATGATGCAAACTAAGCCTCTGATCTAATTCCGAGTGACGAGCTGCTGAGCAGCGCAGGAACTCAATTTTGAAAAGTGTTGTGCTTTCTGTAGCACCAAGCATTAAGCATGACCTCTCCGGAGGCATGAAATGCACAGGAATTCACCGCTGCTCTTCTTACAGCGACGTTTCTATTATCACGCGATTGCTCGTGTTCTCTAGTGAAGCAGCCCGAGTTAAATGAGGTTTAAAATATTTACTTGCATAATGGCTGCATATTTAAGGTTCATAAGTGATACGAAGCGTATTAAGGTGGTATTTTTATGCGCGGGGTGCTCGCCGGTTAATACTTTTTTCATGTAAAAGGCATAATTTAAAATTAGAGTGCTCAAAATTAATCAAAAATCTCGTGTAGGAAGACTTTTAGTTTCCTTAACTGATCCAAAATTGAAATAAAATGAGCTTTCAATATGCGTAGTATCTATTAAAGCCAGGAAAATTTGGCATCACCATACGTGGATTGGACGACATAGGTACCTTAAGAAGCAGTTCATCGGCACCGAAATCATTTCGCTCGCTTAGTGACAACTACGAAGACTCAATCATGCAACGTGCACTCAATTGCTTAATATTTTACGTAGAATAGTTTAGTTATTCCAGCACTGAAATGCTCAGTCTCAGTCCTAGACAGAACAGAGATCGGAACAAGTTCAATCTACTCGATTATTTCTCTTTGATAAAAGTAATACGTTACCTTCGCTACGTTTAGGTGGTATGTATGCACGTAGAATCTTACTTTTGGCGTATTTAGATGCTATATACAGTAAGTAAGACACTTTCGTGATGTTTAGGGGATTATATGCGTGCAATGTTACATCAAGTTTCAGTGTTACACGTGCAATACGGTACTTGCACCAAGTTTAGGGATATATTCACGTGTACTATGTTACATACACTGAGTTTAGATGTTGGGCAAACTTTAGAGAAGAAACATCTGGTTTAGTGCGTACATCTCAATAACTTTTGCATGATTGAGTCTCGTAAAGTTAATAACTTTAGTATTGCATCCTCAAAACAAACTTGGTCTGGTCTGTACTCCGAATGGAGAGGATAAGTGTTCAACCAATTATACATTTGAAAGAAAAAAACACAAACCCATAAAGGTCTTGCCTTATCGCATGATAAACAAATTTGTTTCAATAAGCCGGTTCTGAATTGGAGTATCCTTCGCGGATAGAGTTAGAAAACATTTTTAGACTCCTCTGAGAACTACTTTACAGGTGGAAAACGTCTTTTTGGGAACGTGAGACATTATTACGAAGTTGTTCTTTATTTCAAAATAGCCGAAAGCATCGAACAGAGCGTTCTGCTCTCCATCTTCCATTGAAAACATTCGCTTGTGTGGGTTTAACACGTTGGCTCCGATTGCCTGATTGGTGTAAAACTTCACTTTGTACGCATAGTCACTAGAAGGATCTGAAAAAATTACAGAACCTAACCTAAGTGGTACACATACGTACCACTTCGGAGTCAACGTGTTAAACTGAAGCTGAAAAATTTGGGGTTATTATTATATTCCTAGTTAAAAATTTGGGACCAGAAGAGTAGGGACACTGCGTACAGCTAGCACATCCTGTAACTTGCAGGTTGTTTAACCCTTTCAAGTGTGGTGGTATACATTTTATACTTCCGGAGAGGTCATGTTAAATGCTTGGTGGCACAGAAAGCATAACTTTTCAAAATCGAGTTCCTGCGCTCCTCAAAATTTGTATCGCCATCATAAATGTATAAGAATATCTCTATGAATCTATAAATTTTTGTGGATGTTACACCTTTCTATCAAACGTATGAGCCTAAAAGGGTTAAATTATCAGTAAATGAACACTCAGTACAAACTAACCAATACACGTACGTAAAGCTTTTAATACAAGATTACTTAAAAGTAAATGTTCGATTTGGCAGGTTTTTCGAATTCTGAGAAAAGTTCCATGTCCTAATGAAGTTATGCATCGAACACTTACACTTTTTTCGACTACTTTGTTCATGATTTTTGCTTGAACGGATCGAAGACATCCGTCTCACCAATCTGCATCACATTCGGGAAATCGAGTCAAACAATTTAATTCGTAATGAAACAATAATGACGAGGGTTTTCTGTTCTCTACACACGGCATAGGTGCAGCGTGTTCTGTGAAGGTCATCAGCAAAAAAATATCTCTGCTATGCAAGAGTAAAATGCTTGCATACACAACAGTGAAAACATCCCCATCGTTTCACATGTTCCTAAAATCTACAGAAAACTAGTTCATTAGGATACAGTTGTAGAGTTTTTGAAAAGGGGACATTTTTTCGTTTTAGGACTTTACTAGTTCGAAAGAACTGAGCGATAGGCATGAAAATTCTGTTGCTACATTACAGAAAAAAATGCATGAAATACGGTCTTTTCTGATAAATAACGTTAAGTTTGTTCAAGCAAGTTAACCAACAAGACACGCGGTACTGGCACCAGTGCGCAGTCTTATCTAAGCAGCAATTTTCATGGCAAATCTGAGAATAACAAAGGTGCTAATCCACTTGACAGTAGGTTGTACTTTGCCAAAGGTTTAATATTATAATAAATGGGTCCTCCCTCCCTCCTCCCCCTCTTTCTGAAGCCCATTCACGCTATGAAGTCAAAACCTGGATTAAAGTTACAAGTTTGGGTTCAAGCATACAACTGATATTGTCTACTGTACTGAATGGTGTGTATATATTAGTCTGTGTATACCAGGTAGGCACTCATATTTAAATGTTTAATGCACGGCATAATGTAAGAGCTATAATAAGCTATAATATAAGCTATAATATGAGCAACAGTCATGCAGTGCTATCTTATTCTAATGATGTCCTCACACGTGCTTATGCTTGGCAAAAATCTCTGGCAAAAGCTAACAAGCTCATTTTTGAAGATTCAGTTGATGAAGAAATAAGCTTTAGGCCTGACTAGTACACTGATTGTGACGTAAGCCACACCCGAGATTGACGATGCTACGCAAACGAAGCAATGCACTGCAGAGTTAAAAAACCACAAAACTGGTGCTAGAAATAAAGAGAAGTTCACCATCACGCTTGAGATCGTCTCGCTGCCACCACATCACAAACAGACCACCACAGCATCGCTGTATCTGACCGTGGCAGTGGAACGAGCGCATGTTTACAGAAACTTTTACAATACAACACCGAGTTAATGTACAGAGGAGCGCAGCAGTGTACGCTGCTCACGCCTGCCACGGAATGGAACACAGGTAACAGCAGTTACAGACACAATTCTTATCGCGATACGAGTGCGTCCGAGCGATATCACTTCTTCATCTTATCAAAGAGCTAAGGACCGTTCATAAACATGCTGGCCTTTTCTCAGGCACATCGTCTTTATCGAAAGCTGGCAGGCTTCTCTTCAGCTCAAGGTCTGGCTGGCTACATCACCGGATTGTTGTAATAGTGCATACGTGTCAAGTTTGAACTGGTCATCGTTTATGAATTCAGGACTTGGAATTTAAAGAAATCAGAGTAGTTACCATTCTACTTTTCAACACATCTTGTTTATTATCACAACAGCAAACAGCCTGAGAAAATCCCACCAGCTCCCCAATTTTCAAAATTGGCTCAAATGAAGATGTTTGTGTAGCGCAAACACACTTCACAAAAACACTTTTTATTTAGTGACTACGCATCCCACTCACAAAGATGTTTGTACAGTGTCTGTACACCTCACTCATGGAAGAGTATTTATGTTGTGTCTGCAAGTCCCACTCACACAAAGATGTATGCCTGTGTCAACACATCCCCGTCAAGCCATCATATTTCTCATAATAAACAAGCCACAAATAAGCAACATTTGACATGGTTTACTCACACAATTCGCTTATAAATTCTTCAGTTATGTTTGATCAGAAGATACAAAATCAAAGATAAGCTTCTTAGCGACGCATCTTATGGTAGTTCTGAGCTAGATCTTCAATCTCGACACTGCTCATGACTAGAAAAAAAGCATGACCAAAGCAGGGTAAGATTACGATTACATTCCGCTCAAGAAAAAACTAAAAAGAAAGCTATAGTAAAAACTGTTATACTACACTCAGTTGCAGGCACGATTCTTCGGCCGATTCTGATGAAACTCAAATTAAATTAAGGTATTTGACTTCTCTAAATCTGGACACAACCTCTTGTGCAGGTTTTGCGGTGACTTTCATAACCAAACTTTGCAAAGACTTTAACAACCAAACTTTGTACAAACTTTGACAACCAAACTTTGCACAGACTTTGACAACCAAACTTTGCACAGACTTTGACAACCAAACATTGCACAGACTTTGACAACCAAACATTGCACAGACTTTGACAACCAAACTTTGCACAGATTTTGACGACCAGTGCCAATAATATGTAGAGTGCTAAGTCCCCTACATGCAACACTGAGGACGGAATTAGCTCGTCCTAATGAGGCCTGAACCATCAGTAATTTAATAATACCATAATAACAATGGAAGTGAACATGGATGCAGAAAAAATTCGAGGGACATGAAACAAAATTGACGTGAAGCTTAGGTGCCAAATTCTGTGATGTCTGAAATAAGCACAGAGTGGCAATAAAAAGAGACTTGTGATGCAAGTACTGCGAAATAACAACAAACGTGTTATGAAATAATAAATTTTATCATGCTTCGAGACTTTAGAAAACAGGCGTTCCTAAGGAGCACATAACTAACCAAAGGAAGGATTCTCAGTTCTCTCGCTCTCGAGGTCTCATCAGTCAAAATCACCTAATTCACCCTATATGAACTACTGTCGTGCCTGAAGTAAAATAGATATAATTCACTTAAGTTCCAAGTTCCACATTTAATTCAGAAGCTGAATGAACTTCCACTAATATATGAGTAATATTTTAAGTAACTCTTTGCTTAGTTAACAAATAAATTTGCGCTTGTAGGGCTAAGATATTTCTACCAACTGCCAGTCCTGAGTAAATTGTGCAGCCAATACGAGGGATCGAACTTCGCACTTGTGATTCTGCATGTTCCTCTACCAGCATACCAAGTGCGCAAGCACGCCGTGGATTTAGCGTACAATTTTTGATGACCACTTATAATGAAGGAGGTAGACGAGTTTTATCAATTAATTTACTGAAGTCTTATCAAGTAATTTTTCAGAATAATTTAGCGCTCTTCAGTAGGGTGGCGCGCCACGCGTCGCTCGCAATATTCACGATATTAATATAAAATTAAATGAAAATACGAAATTGAATAACATGAAAGTAAATAATAATACGACAAAGTAAATCTTAATAATAAGCTAAATAAATAATAATAAGAAATTAATCCCTCTGGTCGGAAGCAGTTAGTGCATACAATTTTGATGTTCGTAGGAGACAGTTGGCCATACGTGGGAAAAGTAAACAATTCAACTCGAATATTGTACTTTTAAGTTTGTGCATTATACTTTTGAAAAAGTACAAGAAACAAAGCAAAGCAACAATTTTCCCGAATGTTTTCTGAAACACGAAATGTTTTCCCGATTATGCACCAACTCTTTCCGACCAGAGAGAGTAGATAATTATTAAGGCCACTCGAACTACAATACTTGCTGCGGTAAAGCACAGCGTCTGACTGGAGTGAGAACGAAATTTGAGTGTTTTGTTGAAGTTAAATGTGCACCGCGTGCTAAAATGATACCCATTCACAGGCTTAATAATTGAGAATCTATACTATAATAAGCACCCCGTCCGTCTGTCCGTGTGTCACACTCTTCTAATCGATAGCTTTAATAGCAACAAGGATAAAGCTTAAGAAATATAAGAAATCATTCTATTGCATTTTTTTCTGTGGCAATTCAATTCCCTTTCACTTGCATTATGTTATCCAGAATACACAATCGGTTTATTTTTACAAATAGAAATTTTCTTTGGACCTTTTTCTGTTGAAATTCATCATGATGCTTTTTGATATTTTTAATTGATAATGGAAAAAGAAATGTTTTAAATTAGTTTGACCAGTAACCTGGCTACCACTTAGTATAAGGCCAAAGATTTTGGAAATTTAGTTATTGTTTTCGGAATTGTGATTTTCTTGAAAATAGTTTTAAAAAGGTACCTTACTCATGGGCCACCCTGTAGAATAGACGCTCTTACGGATTTAGATAAGAGGAAATTTCGTAGGGTATGCATGTGACTTCGGTCTACGGCATGGGACTTCGGTATTGAACCAAGAATGGGCCAAACGGCTCGTTCCTATTGCCTTATTCTATTCTATTGTAAGCATTGTACATTGGATACCAAAGGCACATCCATCAATGGGGAAACTCATTCGCAAAGCCCGCGTCCACAGGCGAATTAAAATGAAAAATTTAGTAAAAACCGTGATTTTCACATGTGGATCTAGTTAGAATAAAATACCTAAGGCGAGTTTTTATTTTGGTCATATATGCATACCATTTTGTTTAATTTCGTATTTTCGTTCCGTATGAACCTATTCGTTCTTTAGTATACAGGGCGGGCAACAAAAAAGCTTTCTATTTTCAAATACTGATAACTGCGTTCCTAATAGTTGTTGAAACTTCAGTGTGATCTCAATTTCACTTCCATTTATTTCAATTGTATCAGGTAAAACCATTTTGGATTCATTTGCATCCTAAATACCTAAAGTACCACCATCTAGTTCTACGCCGCAGCATCTTGGCCGAGCAAAATACCGATTTTCGAGTTCAATGTGAGCAGAAATAATGAGCTACCTTAGAAGAATAATGAGATATGATTGATGCCGCTGTATACATTATGTAGCTCAGGGAAAGCAGGCAGGTGGCTGTACAAGAGGAGCACCATGATACCGGCCTACACGAGATAACAAGAGACGGTATCCAAGTTTGAAGACTCAACCTCTGGGACAATGCAGTACTGATTCATATCCACAAAAAATGTATGAAAGATTTGGAGTTAGCTAGTGCACTACAGTAACATGATTACTACTAGTAGACCCACACGTGGAAAAATTCACGGGTTCTTTTACTGAATTGTTAGTTTGATTGGCCAGTGGACACGGGCTTTGCGAAAGAGTTTCCACATTGAAGGAGGTGCCTTTGGTATCCACAATATAATGCTTTCAACATATGTATACCCGTTTTGATTTGACTTGATAAAAAAAATTTCTTCAGTTATAAATAGAAAGTAATGAGATGGACATACACAGAGCTAGATACACTGTTTATTATATAAGTAGATTGTTTCCATGCTGGAGTTGTTACTGTTTTGTTATCACTCTGATAAAGGGTGAATTTACCAGAACCCTTCTCCTTTTCCTCCATCTCTCCACTATCGAGTCCACCTAAAAACAACATCTAGCAAAAAATCCCCCACGAAAACTGAATAATTGATAACGAAAGATAATCGAGTTTTACGACAGTAACCGCACACAGATCATGTTTACACAAACACTCGGCATCGCAACGAGAAAAAAATGAAGATTGAGTAGGTCGGTGCTGTACCGCCGGCACTACCCAGCCTCTCTCACGGGGGAGAAAAAGTGGGAAAAATGGTAGATAAGGACTATCACAGGGCAGTAGGAGAGGCACACACACTACCTTTCCTACCTCATTATTCGACAGATAGTTGTGTTTCACTAAGGACCGGTAATGATTAAGCTGACGAGAACAGACATCAGAAAGCTCTCCTTTCCCCATGTTCAGATCGTAACCTAAAAAGCTCTCAGGCACAAAAGGACAATCCACTTCAGAAACTTTATATTAACTACGGTCGATACACTCCAGCCGAGTTATTTATCATAAACAAAGTCATGATTAATTTGAAGATGAGTGTATGTAGAGAAACATAAATGAAAATGGCAAAAAGAAATTGACATTACTAAAAAGATGAAAAAATTCCGTAAAAAGCACAACAAATAGTAAATCATTACGTAAATGAGGAACTTGTTATTATTATTATATTCTTAGTTTAATCACCACAGCCACATAAAAACGATCTAATCAGTGATGACAAATGGCGAAAATAACGAGGTTCACAAGGCTTGAAGAAATCTATTGGCCGTCAAGGATTGTTAATGAACCAAATCTCTAACTGAACTTCAATATTTGGATAACATGCGGAGCGTTACAACACCAAACAAACCACAGATGGAATTAAGATAAAGCACCGAGATTTTAAAGATTTCCGGCTTACAATAGGAATTTAAATGTCGGTCAGATATGATAATTGTCGGTCTTGTACAACAGACAAACACTACTGAGCGAACATTAATTATATTCGTTAAAAGATTACGTGAATTTCAACAGCAGCTCATAGGATTAAATCCCATGAAATATTGGATGTTGATCTTGATCTTATAAAATACAATGAACATTATTTAAAACTAAGTCGGGATCCCGAAACGTAGGCACGTTAAACGAAGAAAAACCGACGAGATACGTTTGCGCACCGACAATACAATTTTGTAGTGCCATAGCACTTAGCGGTTACTTCTTATAAAAATGATCAGCACACAAAATGCATGTAAATAAATATAAATGTAAATAACACGATGCTAACTCAGGCTTCCTATGTATAGTAAGTCCATAGTTTCTTGCGATTTAATTTATTATAGGTCAAACTTCTGGGAACAATTAACTTTGATTACGCCTTGAAGTTGCAGAGTGAAATCAAGCAGACTTGAAAGCTCTTTATCATCAAGTTTGTGATGTCAAAACACGTAAAGTTTGTGGTGTCCAAAAAAGCAAAGTTTGTGGTGTCCAAAAAAGCAAAGTTTGTGGTGTCCAAACATGCCAAGTTTGTGGTGTCCAAACATGCCAAGTTTGTGATGGCAAAACACGCGAAGTTTGTGATGGCAAAACACGCGAAGTTTGTGATGGCAAAACACGCGAAGTTTGTGATGGCAAAACACGCGAAGTTTGTGATGTCAAAACACACAAAGTTTATGTCGAAACACGTGAAGTTTATGATGTCGAAGGACGCAAAGTTTCTAATATCCAAACATGCAAAGTTTATGATGTCGAAACACGCGAAGTTTGTGATGTCTAAACACGCAACACTCGCATCGAAAAGTTCGAGGTTCGTAGGGACCTCAGACATCCAAAGGGAGTTTGTAAGTGGGATAAAATTGGGAGACCTCTGCACGTAAACCGTACGCTTGCCTTAATAGCACTAGGAAATATCAAAAATCTGCTGTCAGAGACAAAAAGTCATGTACGTAAACCTAACCCAACCCAACCTATTACTGAGAAATCTCAGTACCCTTCTCATGTACCCTTTGAAAGAAACAGACCTCACCTAAACCTCGCTTTAAAAGTCTACATCACCTCTTTGCCTTCCCTTCGTTCCTCATGTTTCATTTTAGTTCACTGGCCTCCGGCAGCAGAAATGGAGACTTCGCCGATAAACGTACACACACAATTCTTACTGTACAGCCTTGCAACACTAGTAATCCGTCTCGATATATCCTATTAACGTTCTCAAACAAACAAGAACAAGTTGTAAATTGACCGCCAGCGACGAAGAAGTCCTCACCGATGATTCAGCAGACACAACTCGCTTTACACCACCTCATCACTGCCTTCCCTTGCAGCTCCTAAAACTTTTAACTGACTGACCTGCAGTCTTTATTGCTCCTGAAGCTTTTAACTGACTGACATGCAATGCTTACATCTCCTGAAGCTTCAAGCTTACCGACCTCAAGCAAGAAAAATATACTCCCTGCCGATGACTCAGCTAACACGATTTTCACTACCTCGCTCAAAATGGTCTCGAAATTTCCCTACAAACTTTTCAAAGACAAGACATATTTTGCACTGACCGCCTGCGACGGAGATGAAATCCTCGCCAGTAGCCTTGTAGACCTCGATGTAGCGGCCACCCATGTGATGCTTGTGTCTTCTGAGAGCCATGTCCCGGTGCTCCCCCGTCAGGAACCTGATCAGCGCCTCACCGTTGCGCCGCCCTTGAGGGCTCAGGCACAGCGCCACTCCACCCCTGAGGGAGGGTACACAAGGGGAACGTTAGGGCTTCTTAGTGTCTACAATTTACTGTGTTTTCCTATTTTGTGCTATGCTTATGCATAAGAAGTCACGTAGTTACTGTATACCCCCAGTCATAAAGTTGTTGGCACCACTAGCGGTATAATTATTGTATACCTCCAGTCATGTAATCATTTTGCCCTACTAGTGGTATAATCATAGTACATCACAAGTCATGTAATAATTGTGTACCACAATCCACATAATTAATGTACATCACGAGCCATATAATTAGAGCGTACTGGTGCCTGTGCGTGACATGACATGCGACATGGGACTTGGATAGGAACACCTAGATATACCAGTCAACTGGTTGCTTCCGCCATATTCTATTTGATTTTCACTACTATTATCATATAGTAAAGTATGTATAACTATTGATGTAAATGTGTCCTCTAGCTACAGCATAACGATAAAATGTTTCATTTCCGCTTAAAAACATTCATAATGCAGAGTTTAACACATTTCCTGCGAAAGGATCTACCAGTGAGCTCATTAGGTTAGGTGTAAATTTTACATAGCCTTCTAGTGACCATGTGTACAAAGTAAAGATTTACACCGGTTAGGCAATCGCAGAAACCGTATTAATAGGTGTTCTGTAGCTGGAAGAAAGGCATGTTAAGAATCTCCCAGACTAAATAGTAACCGATCCTAAACGCACAACAGATTCGCGTAATCTGGGCTGCTGATTTTGCAGTGGGTCGCTGAAAAAATATCACTGAACGGTGGCTCTTCGATGGTGTTGCATTAGGCTAGAATTCTTGTTTAGGGTCTTCAGTGTTACATTGTAGGGCGGTAGTTTTAGCTCTAAAGATACATCACAATTTTGCGAGCAAACAGCATGTATTTTTGCAATTCAATCATTATAGGCAAACAAAGTGGCGCAAAAATAGTCCTGAATGATAACACATTTACAATGCCTAAAATACCATTGTCATGTGAATGCTGCAGTCTCTATGTGTGAATGTGTATGGAAACATGACTGGAGACAGAGAGATTTAGGTAAAACAACTCATAACCAAAATGAAACGACAATGATCTAATAATTTAACCGCACTCCTTCAATTCAATAAGCATTAATCAAGTACAACTTGCAAATGTTCAACGCAAACGGACTATTGAAACTATGAGAAAGATAAAGAAAATAATTATACATGGTACAGTAAAATAATTGCCACATTTTCAAGTTTAATATCAGCAAAATAGTAAAACATGAAAAATATCTTTAAGATGCATAAAAAACGATATGAAAAAAGTGTCTGTACATTTCGAAAATGAAATCACATTTTTCATTCCTTACTCGAAATCACTTTCACGGTATCTGCAAATGTGTCAGATCACTCCGCTGCACCCTGAATAATGATGCAGCACATCACCTACCTTCAGTGTGCATGTAACATGTGCAGAAAATAAGGGTTCTGGCACACACTTGGTCTAAGAGAGAGTTGTTTTTACAAAATCTTTGCTTTTGCTCAGAAAGAAGCAAAAATATTTCTAAGCCTAGGATCGCAAATCAAACAGACTCCGAGTTGTACCAGTTCATTATTGAAATTTTTAATTGTCACTCTCTGAAACAAGTTTTTTTGGAATGAAGGAAACGATTCTCACTTGTATACGTATACGCCTTATAACGAGTTCAGCTTAAGTAAAAGTTTTTTGGTTTTTGAGGTGCAGCACGCAAATGAATCATACACATCTAAAGGGTTTTTTAAACTTCCTTCTGATTCACTTTTACCAAGAGCAATTGATGTAAATCGCAAGACCCTATACGTAAATAATATGTACCTAATACAGATTTTAAATTCAGTGCAGTAAAAGTCTATAAGCAAAAATTAGTAAAACATAAAATCAGAGGCTACTTAAAGCATAAAAATGTTCCATCAAAGCCATAGCTCTGAACAAAATTCCCCTTGTGCTAGAGAAATTACATAATCAAATCTATTATTTTTAGTGTTTGTTTTTACCGATGATAAAGGTTTGAAGGGACGAGAGTTCCATGAAGAATGACTGGTGACTAAAGCGTTTTAGTTGAGAAGCGCAGGAATTTTCGTTCTATGCAAGATGTAGTGATTATTTCTGCTCAATTCTTCCTATCTTTGTAGTGAAGCGCTGTGGTAACTTAGTTTAAATGGTTCCTCATGAGGGTAGCTTTTCAGTAGCTCGGTTGGCACAGTTCATAGAGACTGGTAAAAAGTTACAACACACACAGTGTTAAGCTAAAAGAGCAAAAAAAACACAAGGACACTGGTACAGAAAGTCGGTCGCACGGTACACCAGCCTCCTTTATCGAAAACACAACTGAAAATTAAAATGTTTAACAGACCCACAACAGACTTTTGCAACGAGTATAGCTGACCCTGCGTGGGTAGAGAATACCGTCAAGGATCGTTATTTGCTGAACTGATGAGGACCGATACCATCAGCATACCTCCCAGCCAACCATGTACACTTCAAGAATTTGTCATATTCTCCGAGGTGTTTCAAGTCCCCAGGATGCTCTGAGTTTTAATTCCCCTTCACAACACCGCGCCGAAGGGAAAGTATGGGAGGAGAGAAGGAAGGCAAGCAAAGAAGCCCGATGATTTGTGTTGTTATCTCGACATTTCTTATTTTGTATTGTTACCATTCCCTGCATTGGTTTTCCACTGGCAGGACATGTTCTACCGGTCAATACAAAGATAAAATTACCAATGAATATTCTATCTAATATTTTTTTTGCATGAAGTTGTGTCTCGGTTTTCAGAAGCCCAAGAAAAAATTGACAGAGAATGAAGAAATAACATACTTTATACTCTTTGAGTATCTGAGTATCGAAGAAACAGAATTGAATTGACCAAGGAAGTGAACTGGTTGAATGATTGTACATGGAAATTATTAAAATGGCCAAACCAGGAGGAGGATGAGGATATATAATATTGAAGAAATATTACACCTAAATTTGTTCAGTCAAAACTCAAGTAATGCCACAACGATTATTAAAGTCATAAAGAAGTCCATCCTTAGTTTTTTTCACGATGTAGACTTTAAGACAACGTCATTTACATGAAACGATGAAAATCATGCACTCACAAATCGCTACTTTATAAAAAAACATTTGTCTTAGAAGAAACTGTTATTTGTAACTCAATATTCCAACCGTAAGCTTTGCCCTCATAGAGTTTTCGAGTTGTTCACATTGAGATTTGTGTGTTCAAATTTACACAACTACAAAATTCATAATACTATATTTGTAAGAAAAAAGTTTATACAGCTAAAATTTCTCCGCTAAGGATTGTAAATAAGAGAAGTTTGGGCAGATCTGAAGCTGTTCATAAATTTTTCCCACGGTGACAGTGAACGTCATTGCTGAAATTACTGAACTTTTAGCAGTGCATTTTAGTCTTTTTGACTCGAAAGTCAAGGCTCGTCTTGAACGTTTCACTTTAGTTGATGAAAAAGAAAATGCGTTCACAAACACGTACTTTTCACGGCATCTACAAGGAGTGGTCAATTCAATCACTGCTATTAGAAAAGCGTCCAAAGTAATAAGAAAAAATGTAACAGTACAATTATTTATAAACTATAATCCCTCGACCAACTCTGCGAAATGTGCCGTGAAGCACTTCACTTCCTACCTTATTTCATGGGCAAATTTCGGTAAATGATTAAAGATGATTGTTTATTGAATTAAAGTTACTTCGTACTCGAGTACTTTGCTTTAAAAAAAGAACGGAAATCTCAAGAAATGGAATGCACGTATTTTTCCAAGACCAAAATCGAACACTATAGATTTTCAGATCATTACTCAAGATATGAGGAAAGAAACTTGCAGACTGCAAGAAAAAGACGAAGTTTATTCATAAGAAACGAACAGTACTTTCAGAAAATGCTCGCTTGCACTTACGAACCACACTCACAGACAAGCCTTCGATCAAAATCGCAAGCCATCTTAAAAGTTTTAAATTAATTTGAACATGAAATAAAAAATCCTGAGCAAACTTACAGAAGATGAATAAAAAAAGCTTGAGGCTGAATTGCACGTAAAACAGCTCTGTTGCAAGCCTAAGCATCAACTGGCGTTGGACTGTTTCTAGTAGCTGTACTCGCTGTAATGCTTCCCCTGTACATTGAGGTTGTTTACTAAACATTCTTGTGAGACAGAGACACTACAATCTTGCCAGCATAATCGAAAATTCCTTGAAATATCCAAAAGAATTCTTTGAATTGTGTGACGGAAATTCTTTAATATTCATTACATTGTTTTTTTTTAATTTGAATTTCTGTCTTATAGTCAAAATTTTTCGAGTTTTCTTAGAAAAGCGTGAATTATTGAACAGTTAACATACATAAATGTAATTTAGTTTGCAAATTTAAGCGTACAAGCATCGTCATTATAAAGAGCACAAAGAACACCAAATTTTAATGCTTGTGCTTCGAACAGATCTCCTCGTTACAAATTTTTAGCCAAGCTACGGACAAACTTATTGGTTTCTTGACACCCAAGATGAAGAATGAACATACTTTGAATGAAAAATATACGACTCTAAAAATTATAAGCACCATGCATATTGCAGGTCGCTTGCGTGATACGTCGGCCGCGTATAAACTGAAAGACGACTACGAAATCGTCATTCATTAACGGGATTCCTTGACCAGTGCTGCTGAATTCGTTGAGACTCAAATGAAATGAATAAAAAAATAAACGAAATTCATTTCCAATAGAGCATACAGAGCGTATGCATTGGTTTTTAAAGTCTAAATGTTAACATCTTAAGAGTTAGTGATGGTCAACAAGGATTTCAAACATGGCGGACGAGAATCATCTGATTTTCTGCCCTTCTGAATCCCTTCCTTTCCCCATTCTTTCCCTCCTTATATGACATCCTGGTTTTTTAAATGCAGGAGCTCTGTTAATGATTTTTCTTGTACACATGGTTATGAGAAATTATTCGCAGGAATACCATTTGTACGAAAATTTTACTGCAATTTTGAACTTTCAAATAATTTACTAATGAATGTTGAATCAATGCATGTGAAATTCAGTTTCTTATGCATGAATTTAAGCCAAAGGCATGGTATCGATGAGCAAAACACTTCAGACGCATGCGAAGATTTCTTCATTCACAGAAACTGAAGCTAACGACAAGTTTGAATTTGTCCAGGTACGACAATTAGCCCGCGTTTACTCATCCACAAATTGGCATAATAATTAACTTTTCAAATAGGAAATGACTTGAAATGTATCAAGTTGATTTAATTATACATAAAATAAGATCTATTGGGCGAGTGCTTTGGCGCGTCTTAAATATATTCGAAATTTACATCTCCAGAGTGTAAAATAATTATCCGCCCCAGGCAAAGATCTACTGCGATCCTGGGGTGAATTATTCAAATATGCTTATAAAAATGGAAAAAATGATACAAGTAAATATCACACAAATGAACATACACCTTAAACAAGTACAGTCAATTTTGACATTCAGCATACAATTACCCAAAGAAATTTTATATGGTAATGAATAAAATAATTTCATTAAAGACTCGTCATACGTAAGAACAGGAAACAAATGGGTAACGGCATACATTTTTACTATTTTTTTTGCTGTTGAAGTTAGATTTAAAAAATAATTTATCACTTATTTCCAAAATATCTTGGCCATATACACATTTTAACAACTCTGATATAAAATTTCATAGTTACCCTACATACCTGTTTTTTACCTCACCAAAAGAAGAAAATATACAAACCTATACCAGACTATTGTAAATACATGGCCGGATCGTAGAAAACTGAATTTTTTTTTAATATTCCCTTCAGGAACTTAATAATCAATGTAAAGTTCAGTACAATAAAATTACAAACCTGCAGTATGATATCAGAAAATTTGAACTGAAATATGTTTCAATTTTTTATCAATACTGTAAATTTTCATTAAACTTGGCGGCAGTGTAAAATCTACGTTGCCAATGAGATACTTAATGGATATTGGGTTCTCTTCCTTTCTCTTAAAATCAGTTTTAAACTCAAGACAATGTATTTAGTATATATATATCATATATATATAAATATATATATATATATATGTTTAATGTTTATACAATTTATAGGCTGGTGATGAATACAATACGCCTAGAGATTATTGTCTTATAGTCGTATCTCATCAATATTGTTCAACAAACTCCAAATCGAAAATATTCTGACCCACAGCTATTGAAAATTGTCATACAAATGTAGCGGAGGGACAAGGGAGTTCAGAAAGAAGTAAGAAGAACACCAAGTTTAAAAACAAGTCAGGAGTGTACGGAATATTTCATTTCAAAACATGCCACTCCTTTATCAACGTTAACCAGAAATAAATTACAGCGAAGCATAAAGAAAGAATTAGCAGTCAAACTAGCAGGAGTCAAACTAGCAGCAGACAAAGATGGCTTCTGGGTCGACGACTGCGACAGGGGCACCAGGGCGTGCTGCAGAGATCATGGGTCACTGGCATGCATGCCTGACAGTTCCTTAATTTGTTCAATGGATTCATGAGCTACAGGGTCATATGATGATGCAGTTCAGTCTGATCTATCCCGATAAGTTCAGTGGTCTAAGATGCATCTAAAAAAATAATCTACCAAAATTTCATCTTGAGGAAAATTCTAGGAGTGTAAATTAGCCAGTTTTATGCGCGGGAGTCAGGAATAATTAAAAAACAAAAAGAGATATCGGTGGAGTAAAAAAGAGTTTTACGACTGTAATAAGAATAAAATTGGGGATCTCTTTACCTTCGGTGCCTTTTTCCATAAACACACGTCCGTGTGGCGTGACCAAATGTATGCGAAGTGTAAAGAAACCAAATATAAAGAGTTGCTGTACGGCCAAGCGAAGTCGGGCAGACTGTCACACACATACGTAAGTAGGACACAAGATACTCAGGTACAAGGACACTTACACACGGCAACTAGTCACTAGATCCAACAGTTTCGTTTTATTATGATAAAGCAACAGAATCAAGTGCACCGCCACACACAAAATACCCCGACCAGTCATATAAACAGGGTTGCCCATGAGTAAGGTATCTTTTTAAAATTACTAGATCAACACGTGAAAAAGCACGGTTTTTACTAAATTTTTCATTTTAATTTGCCAGTGGACGTGGGCTTTGTAAAAGAGTTTCCCCATTGATGGATGTGCCTTTGGTATCCACAATACAATGTTTACAATACATGTATACCCTACGAAATTTCCTCTTATCTAAATCCGTACGAGCGTCTATTATACAGGGTGGCCCATAAGTTAGGTACCTTTTTAACACGTTGACTCCGAAGTGGTACGTATGTGTACCACTTAGGTTAGGTTCTGTAATTTTTTCACATCCTTCTAGTGACTATGCGTATAAAGTGAAGTTTTACACCAATCAGGCAATCGGAGTCCACGTGTTAAAACTATTTTCAAGAAAATCACAATTCCGAAAACAATAACTCAATTTCCAAAATCTTTGGCCTTTTACTAAGTGGTAGCAGGTTACTGGTCAAACTAATTTAAAACATTTCTTTTCGCATTGTTAATTAAAATTGACGAAGCATCATGATGAATTTCAACAGAGTAAGGTCCAAAGAAAATTTCTATTTGTATAAATAAACTGATTGTGTATTCTGGATGGCAAGTGAAAGGGAATTGGATTGACACAGAAAAATAATGCAATAGAATGATTTCTTGTATTTTTCAAGCTTTATCATTGTTGCTATCAAAGCTATCGATTAGAAGAGTGTGACACGCGGACAGACGGACGGGGCTTTCATTATAGTATAGATTATAGCTATAAAACTAAAAATGGTAAAGAGATTTGGTTAGTTCAGAATGAAAGAAGAAATTTCAAAGTTTAATAAAAAATTTTAAATGAAACAAAATAGGTTCAACTATGGAATATATTATCTTTTAAATGATCATTATTAGTCAAACAATGGCGGGCTCTTTCAACGGTGCTGTTCATTACTTTCCTTAATGTCTCTGGTGAAATGTTGTTGATCTCTTAAATGATGTCTAGTTTCAATTGCTGAAAGTATCAGGCATTTCAATGAAAACATTTTCCTTTAAGTATCCCCAGAGAAAGGAATCAGGAGCACTTACATAGATCTGGAGATCGAGGCAGCCACGGTATATCACCAAAATGAGAAATTATTCTGTTTGAAAAATGGCTTTTAAGATTTGCATTGTTTCTTTCGCTGTGTGTGCTGTAACTCCATCTTGTTGGGAAAGGGTAATTTTTGCGTTATTATCTCTAATTTCAGGTATAAAATATTCTTGAATCATCTGTCTATACAGGTTTCCATTAACACAAACTGCATCACCATTAGCATCTTCAAAAAAATGTGGTCCAATGATCCTCGAAGACGTGATGCCCCACCATACTGTTACTTTAGGTGGGGGGTAAAGTGGGGTTTATGAATTTCTTTCGGATTTTCTGAAGCCAAGAATCTGCAATTTTACTGATTAAAAAACCATTGAGGTGAAAATGTGCCTCATCAGTCATTATTAAATTCTTCAGAAAGTTTTCATTTTCTGCAAGGGGCAGATATCTATTCACAAAATCTAATCGCTTTTCGTAGTCCGTAGGATGGAGTTCTTGAATTAATTGAATTTTATACGGATGATACTTTAGATCTTTCACCAAAATACGTTGCAGTAAGGTACGTGACATTTTCAGTTGAATTGAACGTCTCCTAGTTGACGTTTTGGGCCGATCAGTAACACTCGTTGCAACAAGCTGAATTGAAGCACCAGTTCGTATGGTTCGTAGCCTTCCACAATGTTGTCTGTCTGCCGTTGTCCCAGGTTCCCTAAATTTCAATACCAGTTTTTTCTGCACTTCTTCGAAGAATTTTTTTCAATACCATCAATATTCCCGCAATTCCTCTGAACTACAGAAACTGAACAATTACATCGGAAGTGAAGTTCCACTATTTTTGTTCGTTGTTCCAATGCGTAGCGATTCATTTTAGGGGGTGGATTTTATAAATTTTTGGGCAACATGTTGTGATATTCGGTAAACTTGATACGCTGGTAGAAAACTTTGAAATCTCTTCATATATTCTGAATTAACCAAATCTCTTTACCATTTATAGCTTTATAGCTATAATCTATACTATCATATAATAAGGGCCGGGTCCGTCCGTCCGTTCCTCCGTCTGTCTATCTGTCTGTCCATGTATCACACTCTTCAAATCGATAGCTTTGATAGCAACAAGGTTAAAGCTTAAAAAATGCAAGAAATCAATCTATTGCATTATTTTTCTGTGGCAATTCAATTTCCTTTCACTTGCATTATGGTATCCAGAATACACAATCGGTTTATTTTTACAAATAGAAATTTTCTTTGGACCTTTTTCTGTTGAAATTCATCATGATGCTTTGATATTTTTAATTGATAATGCAAAAAGAAATGTTTTCAATTAGTTTGACCAGTAACCTGGCTACCACTTAGTATAAGGCAAAGATTTTGAAAATTGAGTTATTGTTTTCGGAATTGATTTTTTTAAAAAGCTTTAAAGAGATAATAGAGGATATTTCAGAATAAAATTCGGCAAAAAAGACCAACATAGATAGACACGTGTCCAACCGTAGGAGAGAAGCAGCAAGACTTCGACAGCAAGAAAGACGCCGAAGACTATCGGACGAGCAACGCGAAATGTCAAGACGAAGCAATGCTGCTCGCCAACGAGAAGCTAGAGCTAACTTGACCCTTCAACGCCGTTTGGCAATTCTACGGAATAATGCAGAGCAACTCTGAGTAGCTAGAGAGAGCTTAACGCATGAAAGATGAGAGGAAATTCTTCGGCATGACGCTGAACAACATTGAGTGGCACGAGAGAATTTAACTCAAGAAAGAAGGGATGAAATTCTTTAGATTGATGCCGAATAGCATCGACTTGCACGGGCGAATTTAACTCAAAAGAGAAGGGATAAAATTCTTCAGATTAATGCCGAACAGCATCGAGTTGCACGAGAGAATTGAACTCAAGAAAGAAGGGATGAAATTCTTCAGCAGAATGCATTGGCTCACAGACTAGGTAATTATTTAGATTAGACGGGCATTGCACTAGTTTTAAAAAAGTAGTTTACTTATGGACAACCCTGTATGTACTGGTGCTGACGCTATTCAAATCTCACAAGGAAAGGTTCAACAAAATAGACAGAAGACCACAAAATAAATTCGAAAACATTCGATATCAACGATTAAAACCCTGTTTAAATACAAACTCAACAACTCGAGTACTCACTTGGCCACATTGAGTCCTCTGAAGAACCTGGCGATTTCTGTATCTGTGCTCATCCAAGGCAAACCACGAGCACGCACCACGCACCCGTTGTCCACTTCTTCACCCTTTGCACTGTCGGAGAAATTTAGAAAAGCTTTGTTAGAAGGACATTTACGGAGAAAAGGATACGTTGATACAATACAATAGACACTCATAACTTATGATAACAAAGAGAGTTTTGCTATCAGTACATTTCCACATGAATGAATATGTTGATGAATAAGGAAGATAAGGCAGTTATTGAGACGAATTCAGTTTACGTTAGAAGCATATTTAGAAAAAATTCATTGGCAGTGTAAGGAGTTGGCTCGCGCAACAGCTCTGTTAAAATTAAAAGCTAAAATGCCAATGAAATAAAATCCAGAGAGTAAAAATGAAAACATAAGTGAAAACAATTGCTGAATAATGAAATAAGGAATTATTGAATGAGAATAATGTACAATCAAAACTACAGGGTGTCTCAAAAAAATGTACTCGCACTTTGAATGACGAGAAAACCTTTATTTATGAACATAGAGTAAAATGGAACATCTTCGAATACAGAAGACAAATATAATTGAAGAATCATGTTCGCAATGCTCAAAACAAAAAAGGCCTGCAACACAAAAAATGCAGCATGTTAGTGACAGTTAAAGTGTGAGTACAGTTTTTTGAGACACCCTGTATATAAAATGGAAACTCGTACACAATTTAAAGTATCGACAATACGTAACCGAAGTGATGCAAAAATTTCAAATACTATGTTAGTGAAAAGTTATTCCTTCACGCGAGAGGTCAATGACGCTGTCAGGCAGTGACCCAGCAAAAATAAGGAATCAAAGAAATCCTTGACCTACGTCATCCTTGACAACATCATTCTTGACCTACTCTTCAGGACCTTCACACACTTAACTTTAGTTAAGCACGCACTTCAGAACCAGCAACACACACTTCAGAACCAGCAACACGCACTTCAGAACCAGCAACACGCACNCACATTGAAGGAGGTGCCTTTGGTATCCACAATATAATGCTTTCAACATATGTATACCCGTTTTGATTTGACTTGATAAAAAAAAATTTCTTCAGTTATAAATAGAAAGTAATGAGATGGACATACACAGAGCTAGATACACTGTTTATTATATAAGTAGATTGTTTCCATGCTGGAGTTGTTACTGTTTTGTTATCACTCTGATAAAGGGTGAATTTACCAGAACCCTTCTCGTTTTCCTTCATCTCTCCCCACTATCGAGTCCACCTAAAAACAACATCTAGCAAAAAATCCCCCACGAAAACTGAATAATTGATAACGAAAGATAATCGAGTTTTACGACAGTAACCGAACACAGATCATGTTTACACAAACACTCGGCATCGCAACGAGAAAAAAATGAAGATTGAGTAAGTCGGTGCTGTACCGCCGGCACTACCCAGACCTCTCAAGGGAGAGAAAAAGTGGGAAAAATAGTAGATAAGGACTATCACAGGGCAGTAGGAGAGGCCCACACACTACCTTTCCTACCTCATTATTCGGCAGATAGTTGTGTTTCACTAAGGACCGGTAATGATTAAGCTGACGAGAACAGACATCAAAAAGCTCTCCTTTCCCCATGATCGTCACTTAAAAAGCTCTCAGGCACAGAACCCACGTCAGAAACTTTATATAATATTAACTACGCTCGACACACTCCAGCCGAGTTATTTATCATAAACAAAGTCATGATTAATTATCTGAAGATTAGTGTATGTAGAGAAACATTAATGAAAATGGCAAAAAGAAATTGACATTACTAAAAAGATGGAAAAATTCCGTAAAAAGCACAACAAATAGTAAATCATTACGTAAATGAAGAAGAACTTGTTATTATTATTATATTCCTAGTTTAATCACCACAGCCAAAAAAAAGCGATCTAATCAGTGATGACATAAATGGCGAAAATAACGAGGTTCACAAGGCTTGAAGAAATCTATTGTCCGTCAAGGTTAGTTAATGAACCAAATCTCTAACTGAACGTCAATATTTGGATAACATGCGGAGCGTTACAACACCAAACAAACCACAGATTGAATTAAGATAAAGCACCGAGATTTTAAAGATTTCCGGCTTACAATAGGAATTTAAATGTCGGTCAGATATGATAATTGTCGGTCTTGTACAACAGACAAACACTACTGAGCGAACATTAATTGTATTCGTTAAAAGATTACGTGAATTTCAACAGCAGCTCATAGGATTAAATCCCATGAAATAATGGATGTTGATCTTGATCCAATAAAATACAATGAACATTATTTAAAACAACGTCGGGATCCCGAAACGTAGGCACGTTAAACGAAGAAAAACCAACAAGATACGTTCGCGCACCGACAATATAATTTTGTAGTGCCATAGCAGTTAGCGGTTACTTCTTATAAAATTGATCAGCACACAAAATGCATGTAAATAAATATAAATGTAAATAACACGATGCTAACTCAGCCTTCATATGTATAGTAACTCCATAGTTTCTTGCGATTTAATTTATTATAGGTCAAACTTCTGGGAACAGTTAACTTCGAAGACGCCTTGAAGTTGCAGAGTGAAATCAAACAGACTTGAAAGCTCTTTATCATCAAGTTTGTGATGTCAAAACACGCGAAGTTTATGATGTCGAAACACGCGAAGTTTATGATGTCGAAACACGCGAAGTTTATGATTTCGAAACACTCGAAGTTTATGATTTCGAAACACACGAAGTTTATGATGTCGAAACACACGAAGTTTGTGATGTCGAAACACGCGAAGTTTATGATTTCGAAACACTCGAAGTTTATGATTTCGAAACACGCGAAGTTTGTAATATCTAAATGCACGAAGTTTGTGATGTCTAAACACGCAACACTCGCATCGAAAAGTTTGAGGTTCGTAGGGCCCTCAGACATCCAAAGGGAGTTTGTAAGTGGGATAAAATTGGGAGACCTGTGCACGTAAACCCTACGCTTGCCTTAATAGCACTAGGAAATATTAGAAACCTGCTGTCAGAGACAAAAAGTCGTGTACCTAAACCTAACCCAACCTATTACTGACAACCCCCCCCTTTGAAAGAAACAGACCTCACCTAAACCTCGCTTTAAAAGTCTACATCACCTCTTTGCCTTCTCTTTGTTCCTCATGTTTCATTTTAGTTCACTGATCTCCGGCAGCAGAAATGAAGACTTCGCTGATAAACGTACACACACAATTCTTACTGTACAGCCTTGCAACACTAGTAATCCGTCTCAATATTTCCTATTAACATTCTCAAACAAACAAGAACATGTTGTGCATTGACCGCCAGTGACGAAGATGAAGTCCTCACCGATGATTAAGCAGACACAACTCGCTTTACACCACCTCATCACTGCCTTCCCTTACAGCTCCTAAAACTTTTAACTGACTGACCTGCAGTGCTTACAGCTCCTGAAGCTTTTAACTGACTGACCTGCAGTATTTACAGCTCCTGAAGCTTTTAACTGACTGACCTGCAGTATTTACAGCTCCTGAAACTTTTAACTGACTGACCTGCAATGCTTACAGCTCCTGAAGCTTCAAGCTTACCGACCTCAAGCAACAAAAATATACTCCCTGCCGATGACTCAGCTAACACGATTTTCACTCCCTCGCTCAAATTGGTCTCGAAATTTCCCTACAAACTTTTCAAAAACAAGACATATTTGGCACTGACCGCCTGCGACGGAGATGAAATCCTCGCCGGTAGCCTTGTAGACCTCGATGTAGCGGCCGCCCATGTGGTGCTTGTGTCTTCTGAGAGCCATGTCCCGGTGCTCCCCTGTCAGGAATCTGATCAGCGCCTCACCGTTGCGCCGCCCTTGAGGGCTCAGGCACAGCGCCACTCCACCCCTGAGGGAGGGTACACAAGGGGAACGTTAGGGCTTCATAGTGTCTACAATTTACTGTGTTTTTCTATTTTGTGCTATGCTTATGCATGAGAAGTCACGTAGTTACTGAATACCAAGTCATAAAGTTGTTGGTACCACTAGTGGTATAATTATTGTATACCCCCAGTCATGTAATCATTTTGCCTTACTAGTGGTATAATCATTGTACATCACAAGTCATGTAATAATTGTGTACCACAATCCACATAATTAATGTACATCACGAGCCATATAGTTTGAGTGTACTGGTGCCTGTGCGTGACATGACATGCGGCATGGGACTTGGGTAGGAACACATAAATATACCAGTCAACTGGTCGCTTCCGCCATATTCTACTTGATTTTCACTACTATTATCATAAAGCAAAGTATGTATAACTATTAATGTAAATGTGTCCTCTAGCTACAGCATAACGATAAAATGCTTCATTGCCGCTTAAGAACATTCATAATGCAGAGTTAGCACATTTCCTGTGAAAGGATCTATCAGTGAGCTCATTAAGTTAGGTGTGAATTTTACAGAGCCTTCTAGTGACCATGTGTACAAAGTAAAGATTTACACCAGTTAGGTAATCACTGAAACCGTATTAATAGGTGTTCTGTAGCTGGAAGAAAGGCATGTAAAGAATCTCCCAGACTAAATACAGGGTGTCTCAAAAAAATGTACTCACCCTTTAACCGTTGCTAACATGCTGTCTTCTTTGTGTTGCAGGTGTGAGGTTCGAACCTTTGCAAACATGATTCTTTACTCACATTTAATCATGTTCGCAAAGGTTCGAACCTCACACCTGCAACACAAAGAAGACAGCATGTTAGCAACGGTTAAAAGGTGAGTACATTTTTTTGAGACACCCTGTAGTAACCGATCTTAAACGCACAACAGATTCGTGTAATCTGGGCTGCTGATTTTGCAGTGAGTCGCTGAAAAAATATCACTGAACGGTGGCTCTTCGATGGTTTTGCATTAGGCTAGAATTCTTGTTTAGGGTCTTCAGTGTTACATTGTAGGGCAGTAGTTTCAGCTCTAAAGATACATCACAATTTTGCGAGCAAACAGCATGTATTTTTGCAGTTCAATTATTATAGGCAAACAAAGTGGCGAAAATATAGTCCTGAATGATAACACATTTACAATGCCTAAAATACGATTGTCATGTGAATGCTGCAGTCTCTGTGTGTGAATGTGTAGGGAAACATGACTGGAGACAGAGAGATTTAGGTAAAACAACTTATAACCAAAATTAAACGACAATGTTTTAATAATTTAACCGCACGCCTTCAATTCAATGAGCATTAATCAAGTACAACTTGCAAATGTTCAACGCAAACGGACTATTGAAACTATGAGAAAGATAAAGAAAATAATTATACATGGTACAGTAAAATAATTGCCACATTTTCAAGTTTAATATCAGCAAAATGGTAAAATATGTAAAATATCTTTAAGATGCATAAAAAACGATATGAAAAAAGTGTCTGTACATTTCGAAAATGAAATCACATTTTTCATTCCTTACTCGAAATCACTTTCACGGCATCTGCAAATGTGTCAGATCACTCCTCTGCACCCTGAGTAATGGATGCAGCACATCACCTACCTTCACTGTGCACGTAACATGCGCAGAAAATAAGGATTCTGGCACACACTTGGTCTAAGAGAGTGTTGTTTTTACGAAATCTTTACCTTCGCTCTGAAAGAAGCAAAAATATTTCTAAGCCTAGGATCGCAAATCAAACGGACTCCGAGTTGTACCAGTTCTTTATTGAAATTTTTAATTGTCACTCTCTGAAACAAGTTTTTAGGAATGAATGAAACGATTCTCACTTGTATACGTACACGCCTTTTAACAAGTTCAGCTTAACCCTTTAGCGACCAATATGTTTTTCTAGTTTGTACGTCTAAGCTCACGAAGACCGTCTGTACACTGATGCAATGAAGCACGCTGAGAGCCAGGCAGCCAAAAGAACGACGCTGTAACATGCCGCCGCGTTCAAACCTAGTAGCAACCTCATATTGCTCACTGTTTAATTATTAGAACAATTCTCCCAAAGACCGTGAAAGACGACCGAATTGTCCTTTTAGTCGCTAAAGGGTTAAGTAAAAGTTTTTTGATTTTTGAGGTGCAGCACGCAAATGAATCATATACATCTAAAGTGTTTTTTAAACTTCCTACTGATTCACTTTTACCAAGATCAATTGATGTAAATCGCAAGACCCTGTACGTAAATAATATGTATCTAATACAGATTTTAAATTTAGTGCAGTAAACGTCTATAAACAAAAACTAGTAAAACATAAAATCAGAGGCTACTTGAAGCATAAAATTGTTGCATCAAAGCCATAGCTCTGAACAAAATTCCCCTTGTGCTAGAGAATTTACATAATCAAATCTATTATTTTTAGTGTTTGTTTTACCGATGATAAAGGTTTTAAGGGACAAGAGTTCCATGAAGAATGACTGGTGACTAAAGCGTTTTAGTTGAGAAGCGCAGGAATTTTCGTTCTATGCAAGATGTAGTGATTATTTCTGCTCAATTCTTCCTATCTTTGTAGTGAAGCGCTGTGGTAACTTAATTTAAATGGCTCCTCATGAGGGTAGCATTTCAGTAGCTCGGTTGGCACAGTTCACAGAGACTGGTAAAAAGAGACAACACACACATGCATGTTCTGGAGACCACAGTGTTAAGCTAAAAGAGCAAAAATACCACAAGGACACTCGTACAGAAAGTAGGTCGCACGGTACACCAGCCACCTTCATCGAAAACACAACTGGAAATTAAAATGTTTAACAGACCCACAACAGACTTTTGCAACGAGTATAGCTGACCCTGTGTGGGTAGAGAATACCGTCAAGGATCGTTATTTGTTTAACTGACGAGGACCGACACTATCAGCATACCTCCCAGCCAACCATGTACACTTCAAGAATTTCCCATATTCTCCGAGAAGTGTTTCAAGTCCCCAGGATGCTCTGAATTTGAATTCCCTTTCACAACACCGCGCCGGAGGGAAAGTGTGGGAGGAGAGAAAGAAGGCAAGCAAAGAAGCCCGATGATTTGTGTTGTTGTCTCGACATTTCTTATTTGTATTGTTACCATTCCCTGCATTGTTTTTCCACTTGCAGGACATGTTCTACCGGTCAATGCAAAGATAAAATTACCAATGAATATTCTATCTAATATTTTGTTTGCATGAAGTTGTGTCTCGGTTTTCAGAAGCCAAAGAAAAAATTGACAGAGAATGAAGAAATAACATACTTGATACTCTTGAGAATCTGAGTATCAAGGAAACAGAATTAAATTGACCAAGAAAGTGAACTGGTTGAATGATTGTATATAGAAATTATTAAAATGGCCAAAACAGAAGGAGGATGAGGATATATAATATTGAAGAAATATTACACCTAAATTTGTTCAGTCCAAACTCAAGTAATGCCACAACTATTATTAAAATCATAAAGAAGTCCATCCTTAGTTTTTTTCACGATGTAGACTTTAAGACAACGTCATTTACATGAAACGACGAAAAGGAGGCACTTACAAATCGCTATTCAATAAAAAACATTTGTCTTAGAAGAAACTGTTATTTGTAACTCAATATTCCAACCCTAAGCTTTACCATCATAGAGTTTTCGAGTTGTTCACATTGAGATTCGTGTGTTCAAATTTACACAACTACAAAATTCATAACACTATATTCGGAAGAAAAAAGTTTATACAGCTAAAATTTTTACGTAAAGGATGTAAACAAGAGAAGTTTGGGCAGATCTGAAGCTGTTGATACATTTTTCCCACGGTGAAAGTGAACGTCATTGCTGAAATTACTGAACTTTTAGCAGTGCATTTTAGTCTTTTTGACTCGAAAGTCAAGGCTCGTCTTGAACGTTTCACTTTAGTTGATGAAAAAGAAAATGCGTTCACAAACACGTACTTTTCACGGCATCTAGGAGTGGTCAATTCAATCACTGCCCTCAGAAAAGCGTCCAAAGAAATAAGAAAAAATGTAACAGTACAATTATGTATAAACTATAATCCCTCGACCAACTCTGCGAAATGTGCCGTGAAGCACTTCACTTCCTACCTTATTTCATGGGCACATTTCGGTAAATGATTAAAGATGATTGTTTATTGAATTAAAGTTACTTCGTACTCGAGTATTTTGCTTTAAAAAAAGAACGGAAATCTCAAGAAATGGAATGCACGTATTTTTCTAAGACCAAAATCGAACACTATAGATTTTTAGATCATTACTCAAGATATGAGGAAAGAAACTTGCAGACTGCAAGAAAAAGACGAAGTTTATTCATAAGAAACGAACAGTACTTTCAGAAAATGCTCGCTTGCACTTACGAATCACACTCACAGACAAGCTTTCGATCAAAATCGCAAAGTCGCAAGCCAACTTAAAAGTTTTAAATTAATTTGAACATGGAATAAAAAATCCTGAGCAAACTTACAAAAGATAAATAAAAAAGCTTGAGGCTGAACTGCACGTAAAACAACTCCGTTGCAAGCCTAAGCATCAACTGGCGTTGGACTGTTTCTAGTAGCTGTTGTACTCGCTGTACTGCTTCCCCTGTACATTGAGGTTGTTTACTAAACATTCTTGTGAGACAGAGACACGACAATCTTGCCAGCATAATCGAAAATTCCTTGAGATATCCAAAAGTATTCTTTGAATTGTATGACGAAAGTTCTTTTATTTTCATTACATTGGTGTTTTTAATGTGAATTTTTGTCTTGATGGTCAAAATTATTTGAGTTCTCTTAGAAAAGCGTGAATTAATGAACAGTTAACATACATAAATGTAATTTAGTCTGCAAATTTAAGTGTACAAGCATCGTCATTATAAAGAGCACAAAGAACACCAAATTTTAATGCTTGTGCTTCGAACAGATCCCCTCGTTACAAATTTTTAGCTGAGCTACGGACAAACTTATTGGTTTCTTGACAACCTAGATAAAGAATGAACATACTTTGAATGAAAAATATACGTCTCTAAAAATTATAAGCACCATGCATATTGCAGGTCGCTTGCGTGATACGTCGGCCGCATATAAACTGAAAGACGACAACGAAATCGTTATTCATTAACGGGATTCCTTGACCAGTGCTGCTGAATTCGTTGCGACTCAAATGAAATGAATAAAAAAATAAACGAAATTCATTTCCAATAGAGCATACAGAGCGAATGCATTGGTTTTTAAAGTCTAAATGTTAACATCTTAAGAGTAGTGATGGTGAACAAGGATTTCAAACATGGCGGACGAGAATCATCTGATTTTCTGCCCTTCTCAATCCCTTCCTTTCCCTCCTTATATGACATCCTGGTTTTTTAAATGCAGGAGCTCCGTTAATGATTTTTCTTGTACACATGGTTATGAGAAATTATTCGCAGGAATACCATTTGTAAGAAAATTTCACTGTAATTTTAAACTTTCAAATAATTTACTAATGAATGTTGAATCAATGCATGTGAAATTCAGTTTCTTATACATGAATTTAAGCCAAAGGCATGGTATCGATGAGCAAAACACTTAAGACGCGTGCGAAGATTTCTTCGTTCACAGAAACTGAAGCTAACGACAAGTTTGAATTTGTCCAGGTACGACAATTAGCCCGGGTTTACTCATCCACAAATTGGCATAATAATTAACTTTTCAAATAGGAAATGACTTGAAATGTAAAGTTGATTTAATTATACATAAAATAAGATCTATTGGGCGAGTGCTTTGGCGCGTCTTAGACATATTCGAAATTTACATCTCCAGAGCGTAAAATAATTATCCGCCCCAGGCAAAGATCTACTCCGAGCCTGGGGTGAATTATTCAAATATGCTTATAAAAATGGAAAAAATGATATAAGTAAATATCACACAAATGAACATACACCTTAAACAAGTACAGTCAATTTTGGCATTCAGCATACAATTACCCAAAGAAATTTTATATGGTTATGAATAAAATAATTTCATTAAAGACTCGTCATACGTAAGAACAGGAAACAAATGGGTAACGGCATACATTTTTACTATTTTTTCTGCTATTGAAGTTAGATTTAAAAAATAATTTATCACTTATTTCCAAAATATCTTGGCCATATACACATTTGAACAACTCTGATACAAAATTTCATAGTTACCCTACATAACTGTTTTTTACCTTACCAAAAGAAGAAAATATACAAATCTACGCCAGACTATTCTAAATAAATGGCCGGATCGTAGAAAACTGGAAATTTTTTTAATATTCCTTTCAGGAACTTAATAATCAATGTAAAGTTCAGTACAATAAAACTACAAACCTGCAGTATAATATCAGAAAATTTGAACTGAAATATGTTTCAATTTTTTATCAATACTGTAAATTTTCATTAAACTTAGGCGGCACTGTAAAATCTACGTTGCCAATGAGATACTTAATGGATATTGGGTTATCTTCCTTTCTCTTAAAATCAGTTTTAAACTCAAGACAATGTATTAAGTATATATATGTATATATCATATATATATGTTTAATTTTTATACAATTTATAGGCTGGTGATGAATACAATACGCCTAGAGATTATTGTCTTATTGTCGTACCTCATCAATATTGTTCAACAAACTCCAAATCAAAAATATTCTGACCCACAGCTATTAAAAATTGTCATACAAATGTAGCGGAGGGACGAGGGAGTTCAGAAAGAAGTAAGACGAACGCCTAGTTTAAAAACAAGTCAGGAGTTTACGGAATATTTCATTTCAAAACATGTCACTCCTTTATCAGCGTTAACCAGAAATAAATTACAGCGAAGCATAAAGAAAAAACTAGCAGTCAAACTAGCAGTCAAACTAACAGTCAAACTAGCAGTCAAACTAACGGTCAAACTAACGGTCAAACTAACAGTCAAACTAGCAGTCAAACTAGCAGTCAAACTAGCAGCAGACAAAGATGGTTTCTGGGTCTACGACTGCGACAGGGGCACCAGGGCGTGCTGCAGAGATCACGGGTCACTGGCACGCATGCCTGACAGTTCCTTAATTTGTTCAGTGGATTCGTGAGCTACAGGGTCATATGATAATGCAGTTCAGTCTGATCTATCCCGATAAGTTCAGTGGTCTAAGATGCATCTAAAAAAATATTCTACCAAAATTTTATCGGAAAATTCTAGGAGTGTAAATTAGCCAATTTTATGCGCGAGAGTGAGGAATAATTAAATAACAAAAAGAGACATCGGTGAAGTAAAAAAGAATTTTACGACTGTAATAAGAATAAAATTGGGGATCTCTTTACCTTCGGTGCCTTTTTCCATAAACACACGTCGGTGTGGCTTGACCAAATGTATGTGAAGTGTAAAGAAACCAAATGTAAAGAGTTGCTGTACGGCCAAGCGAAGTCGGGCAGACTGTCACACACATACGTAAGTAGGACACTAAGATACTCAGTTACAAGGACACTTACACACGGCAACTAGTCACTAGATCCTACAGTTTCGTTTTATTATGATAAAGCAACAGAATCAAGTGCACCGCCGTATATACAGAATACCCCGACCAGTCATATATACAGGGTTGCCCATAAGTAAGGTATATTTTTGAAATTACGAGATCAACACGTGAAAAATCCCGGTTTTTACTAAATTTTTCATTTTAATTTGCCAGTGAACGCGGGCTTTGCGAAAGAGTTTCCCCATTGATGGATGTGCCTTTGGTATCCACAATACAGTGCTTACAAAACATGTATACCCTACGAAATTTCCTCTTATCTAAATCTGTAAGAGCGTCTATTATACAGGGTGGCCCATAAGTGAGGTACCTTTTTAAAACTATTTTCAAGAAAATCACAATTCCGAAAACAATAACTCAATTTCCAAAATCTTTGGCCTTTTACTAAGTGGTAGCAGGTTACTGGTCAAACTAATTTAAAACATTTCATTTTGCATTGTTAATTAAAATTAACAAAGCATCATGATGAATTTCAACAGAGAATGGTCCAAAGAAAATTTCTATTTGTATAAATAAAACGATTGTGTATTCTGGATGGCAAGTGAAAGGGAATTGAATTGCCACAGAAAAATAATGCAATAGAATAAGTTCTTGTATTTTTTAAGCTTTATCATTGTTGCTATCAAAGCTATCGATTAGAAGAGTGTGACACACGGACAGACGGATGGGGCTTTCATTATAGTATTGATTATAGCTATAAAACTAAAAATGATAAAGAGATTTGGTTAGTTCAGAATGAAAGAAGAAATTTCAAAGTTCAATACAAATTTCTAAATAAAACAAAATACGTTCAACTATGGAATACATGATCTTTTAAATGACCATTATTAGTCAAACAATGGCGTGCTCTTTCAACGGTGCTGTTCATTACTTTCCTTAATGTCTCTGGTGAAATGTTGTTGATCTCTGAAATGATGTCTAGTTTCAATTGCTGTAAAGTATCAGGCATTTCAATGAAACCATTTTCCTTTAAATATCCCAAGAGAAAGGAATCAGGAGCACTTAGATCTGGAGATCGAGGCAGCCACGGTATATCACCAAAACGAGAAATTATTGTTTGAAAAATTGCTTTTAAGATTTGCATTGTTTCTTTCGCTGTTTCACTAATTTCAGGTATCAAATATTCTTGAATCATCTGTCTATACAGGTTTCCATTAACACAAACTGCATCACCATTAGCATCTTCAAAAAAATATGATCCAATGATCCTCGAAGACGTGATGCCCCACCATACTCTTACTGGAGGTGGGTAAAGTGGGATTTATGAATTTCTTTCGGATTTTCTGAAGCCCAGAATCTGCAATTTTGCTTACTAAAAAACCATTGAGGTGAAAATGAGCCTCATCAGTCATTATTAAATTCTTTAGAAAGTTTTCATTTTCTGCAAGGGGCAGAAATCTATTCGCAAAATCTAATCGCTTTTCGTGGTCCGTAGGATGGAGTTATTGAATTAATTGAATTTTATATGGATGATACTTTAGATCTTTCACCAAAATACGTTGCAGTAAGGTACGTGACATTTTTAGTTGAATTGAACGTCTCCTCGTTGACGTTTTGGGCCGATCAGCAGCACTCGTTGCAGCAAGCTGAATTGAAGCACCAGTTCGTATGGTCCGTAGCCTCCTACAATGTTGTCTGTCTGCCGTTGTCCCAGGTTCCCTAAATTTCAATACCAGTTTTTTCTGCACTTTTTCGAAGAATTTCTTTCAATACCATCAATATTCCTGCAATTCCTCTGAACTACAGTAACTGAACAATTACATCGGAAGTGAAGTTCCACTATTTTTGTTCGTTGTTCCATTGCGTAGCGATTCATTTTAGGGAGTGGATTTTATAAAATTTTGGGCAATATGTTGTGATTGTCGGTAAACTTGATACGCTGGTAGAAAACTTTGAAATCTCTTTATTCATTCTGAATTAACCAAATCTCTTTACTATTTATAGTTTTATAGCTATAATCTATACTATCAAATAATAAGAGCCCCGTCCTTCCCTCCGTCCCTCCGTCTGTCTATCTGTCTGTCTGTCTGTCCATGTGTCACACTCTTCTAATCGATAGCTTTGATAGCAACAGGGCTAAAGCTTAACAAATGCAAGAAATCAATCTACTGCATTATTTTTCTGTGGCAATTCAATTCCCTTTCACTTGCATTATGGTATCCAGAATACACAATCGGTTTATCTTTACAAATAGAAGTTTTCTTTGGACTTTTTTCTGTTGAAATTCATCATGATGCATTGATATTTTTAATTAATAATGCAAAAAGAAATGTTTTCAATTAGTTTGACTAGTTACCTGGCTACCACTTAGTATAAGGCAAAGATTTTGAAAATTGAGTTATTATTTTCGGAATTGTGATTTTCTTGAAAAGCTTCAAAGAGATAATAGAGGATATTTCAGAATGAAATTCGGCAAAAAAGACCAACATAGATAGAAACGTGTCCAACCGTAAGAGAGAAGCAGCAAGACTTCGACAGCAAGAAAGACACCGAAGACTATCGGACGAACAACGCGAAATGTCAAGACGAAGCAATGCTGCTCACCAACGAGAAGCTAGAGCAAACTTGACCCTTCAACGGCGTTTGGCAATTCTACGGAATAATGCAGAGCAACACCGAGAGAATTTAACTCAAGAAAGAAGGGATGAAATTCTTCACATTGATGCCGAACAGCATCGAGTTGCACGAGAGAATTCAACTCAAGAGAGAAGGGATGAAATTCTTCAGCAGAATGCATTCGCTCACAGATTAGGTAATTATTTAGATTAGATGGGCATTGCACTAGTAGTTTTAAAAAGGTACTTTGAACAACCCTGTATGTACCTGTGCTGACGCTATTCAAATCTCACGAGGAAAGGTTCAACAAAATAGACAGAAGACCCACAATAAATTCGAGAACATTCGATTAAAACAACGATCCACTGGCCAAACACACAAACTCAACAACTCGAGTACTCACTTGGCCACATTGAGTCCTCTGAAGAACCTGGCGATTTCTGTATCCGTGCTCATCCAAGGCAAACCACGAGCACGCACCACGCACCCGTTGTCCACTTCTTCACCCTTTGCACTGTCGGAGAAATTTAGAAAAGCTTTGTTAGAAGGACATTTACGGAGAAAAGGATACGTTGATACAATACAATAGACACTCATAACTTATAATAACAAAGAGAGTTTTGCTATCAGTACATTTCACCATGAATGAATATGTTGATGAATAAGGAAGATAAGGTAGTTATTGAGACGAATTCAGTTTAAGTTAGAAGCATATTTAGAAAAATATTCATCGGCAGTGTAAGGAGTTAGCTTGCGCAACAGCTCTGTTAAAATTAAAAGCGAAAATGCCAATGAAATAAAATCCAGAGCAGTAAAAATGAAAACATAAGTGAAAACAATTGCTGAATATTGATATAAGGAATTATTGAATGATAATGTACAATCAAAACTATATAAAATGGAAACTCGTACACAATTCAAAGTATCGACAATACGTAACCGAAGTGATGCAAACATTTCAACTACTATGCTAGTGAAGAGATATTTCTTCAAGCGAGAGGTCAATGACGCTGTCAGGCAGTGACCCAGCAAAAATAAGGAATCAAAGAAATCCTTGACCTACGTCATCCTTGACAACATCATTCTTGACCTACTCTTCAGGACCTTCACACACTTAACTTTAGTTAAGCACGCACTTCAGGACCAGCAACACGCACTTCAGTACCAGCAACACACACTACAGTACCAGCAACACACACTTCAGTACCAGCAACACACACTTCAGTACCAGCAACACACACTTCAGTACCAGCAACACACACTTCAGGAC